>JBBPTU010000073.1:0-50230 GCA_038094295.1 Tylopilus aff. beelii
ACAGTAACTTTGCCCAACGGCTCATCGATGCATCTCCTTCGAGTTGTTCCTGGACTTGTTACCAGGCCGTCTGACCAAAAAATAAGTTATCTATGACTTGATTGTCTACCATGGCTATGAGATTTAACTGATAAAAGATGGGACAGTATGGTTATATCACACAATCCAGATTAACCTGGATATTAACTTTTGAGATTAGAGTGTTGACTTCAAGATGGAAGACCGTATGCTCACCTCTTTCTAGTTGTGCATGAGAAGATATTGCTTCACACATATATTTTAATTGCAGAACTCAGTAATCTAGATGACTTGGAGATAAACAGTGGGAATGAAAAGGAAGGGGAGTGTTGTAAAATATTACTTATGATTGGGTGACACAGAGGAGACATTGCAAATATACGTGTCACTACGACCAGAGATACAATATCATTCCTACTGGACCCACCATAATTTACTTCCTTCTTTGTAGCGGTAATCATACTGTTACTCCCATCTTTTATCAGTTAAGTCTGCCAGTGGGTCACAAAATCTCATAGCCACGGTAGACAATCAAGTCATAGATAATTTATTTTTTGGTCAGACAGCCTGGTAACAGATGTATTGATGAGCCGTTGGGCAAAGTTACTGTAAGTCGGCATTCCCAAACCTGGGTCACCCGACCTACCCTTTTCGGTTCTCTCTCACCGCGCCGATACGTTACACACATCGCACCATGCCTTGTACACGCCCCTGCGATCATAGCGTTCCGCAAATTCGGACTTCCTCCTTCCACCCAACGATGCAAACTGGTACACTTTCACGGCATTTTCCGTCGGCAGCGCTCTACGAGGGCAACCTCATACACGCTGCTTTCCCACACCTTCATTACTTACATGATGCGCGTGCGCCGTGCGGGATGCGATCGGCTCGAAAACCAGAGAAGTGCCGACGACGACGATGCGGCGGTCGAAAAAGCCAACGTCTCGCGTGTGCTCCCACGAACTATCAGCGCTAACCCACTCAGGGGTCCGACTTTTCACCTTCCCTTGCACCTCGAATCACTCGATCAAGTCTGGAATCCCAGTCATTGATCTGGTACCGCCTGCCGTCCGCCTGCTGGTCCGGCATGCGTGATACCCAGGACCTGCATGGTGTCTTAGGGTTTGTTCCGGGAACCCTGGGTTCCTAAGCTTCGCCGACCGAATCACTTTTCTCTACTCTAGTAACCCCCTAGCTTGGGCGGTACCTTACGATGCTTTCGCTCTCTCTCGACCACCTCTCACGTCCAAAGCCCGTTGGGGCGTTCGCGGGGCATAACGAGATGGTTTGGTCCGTGGTTTTCCTCCCGAACGGGAAGGAACTTGTCAGCGCCTCCAACGACGGCTCCATTCGTCTCTGGAACCTCGACCACGAATCCGAAGTGATTTTGGGGAGCAGCAGCGGAGCGGTCTTTTGTCTCGCTTTATTTCCAGACGGGAAGCGACTCGCAAGCGGTGGCCTGGATAGATCCGTCAACGTCTGGGACGTCGACATTATGGCGGGCCTTGACGGCCCTTGGAAAGGTCACAAGGCCAGCGTCAGGTACCTGGACATTTCAAGTGACTGCCGCTACCTGGTCAGTGGATCGTTCGATCACAACATCAACATCTGGGATACCCAAAGTGGTCGAATCGTGCAAGACGAAGCATACCTAAATGGCGATAGGAAGATCAACTGCGTCAAGTTCTCCAAGAGGGACCGCAGATTACTCACGGGTTCAAAGGATGGCTGTCTCCGCATCTGGGACTTGGAGTCAGGGAGGTTACTCGCTGGTCCGATGCAGGCAGACGATGTGCCTGTCTGGGCAGTCGCCTGGTCATGCGACGAGACTCAGATCCTATCTGGCTCAGACGACGGTGTTCTTCGTCGATGGCATACCTCGACAGGTCACATCATTGGTGAACCCGTGCATGCGCATCAGAGCATCATATATTCCTTGTCGTTTTCGCATAGCGGCGGTTACCTGGCAAGTGCTTCCAGCGACAACACTGTCAAGATATGGAACGCGACGACGCTCGAGCAGATGGCAACTCTCGCCCACCCTAACGAAGTCAATTGCATCTCCTTCTCGATCGACGACCGACTCCTGGCTACTGCATGTAGTGACTCCTTAATTTACCTATGGGAGTTGCCACAAGCCAGTTTGGATTCGGGTCTCGTGATAGATAACGAAGGTGCATCGCTACTCGAGGTGAGTCTTACCTTAGTGATGACGAGTATCATAATGATTCTTCTCTCAGCACCCCATGATAATTCCTCCGGAGGGGCATGTCCCAAAGGATCAAAGAGAACTCCAAATAAATACAGGAACATTGAGGGATATCTTGGACGTAAGTCATTTTCAATATTTCGTTGATTTCGACAGGGTCTCGAGTCTCGTTGCAGATGCGCACCACGACCCCCCCTCTGTCAAGCACTGGTCCCGACAAAGAGAGGCCAGACACCGTGGGACCTACCGTTGTAGAGAGGAGGGGCCTCATGGAACGCCTTGGTCTCGTGCGCAGTAGCAGCCGTTGGCAAGGAGACGACGTCAACAGTGCGCAAGAGCCAAAGCAACAGCGACGTAAACTATCACAAGTGATCAAGTCGGCGATCACGAAATCGCGCAAGGTATCCTAAACGTTTGCATGTCGAACTTGCCTTTAGTAACCTCCTCCGCGCAGTTCATATTCAATCTATGGTGACATTTCCGCAAGTTTTTCATGCAAGAGCAGGACCATTGATGTATCATTACCCTGGAAGGCGCGGATCGGATTTCGGACCTGGGCCACCCTCATTGTTTCTTCATTGATTATTCGTGTGTCACGTTCGAACATGCGTCGGTGCCTGCTTCAGTACGAGTGCCTCGGGGGTCCAGAACATCATATCGGAGGACGTAAAGCAAAGTGGACATGCTTCATCTCCGTTGAGGTACACTGCGTACGCCTTCTAGACTGGCTTTTGGTACTGCTTCGACTATTGCATCCGCAAGCGCATTAGTTACATCTTACAACTGTCATGTCATGTCAGTAGCGATTACATTAATATCACCCCATGTTCAGGCGGGAGCAGGTCTCATCCGCCCATCCATACCTCTTAAAACATTAGCATGCAGGGCTGAGAACAAAGTCTGCGGTGTCGGTCGCAATTTGCTGCTTCCTACTTTCGATAACAACGTTCAACGTCGTCTGCATTCATGGGGGCTAGGATCGAAAGGGAAAAAAAGATGATGGTTGGCGCACCATACGTTCTTCGCCTAATAACTGACCAAAGTCCGCTAATCGGACTTCAGGTGGCAAATCCAGGACCGCGTCGAGTGACCTGTCATACAACATTACGAATGCCGCAAACGCATTCATACCATGCACTCCAGCGAGGTCTGATTCTCCCTGAGTACAACAAGTTGATGATGACACGTGCACAAAAGACCCTGCAAACACGATCGAAAGACTCACTTCCTGTTCTTCTTCTTCCAACCATCCTCGTTCATCCCAGAGTAGTCCACAACCACGTTCGTTTGCAATCATACACATTTCTTCTCCGAAGCACCTTACGAACTTCGCAGCATCCTCGACATTGTTTGCGAACGCCCAGGTGACGGTGCATCGTGGATTGAAGTTATCGCAACCTTCCGCGATTCCAAGGTATCGCCTGAGCTTCTTGATAGCTTTGCATACTGGGGGAGTGTAAGCGTACGGTATTGATCCACTGTCGCCAGAACGGTCCACTCTATAGCTTTGTACGCTCGGGAACGCCTCAAGGACAACGAGGAGGTGTTGATAACGCCATGATTCACGAGAGATTCGCTCCGCAGTAGATTCGAGATGTGCTGGGAGTGCAAGAAGTGGTATGAACAATATACCAGAATCTGGATCAACGATGACATCCATGCCACCAAGATCACATCGTTCAACGAGATCAACTCGGTAATGGAGACCCTGTAGCTCACGGACTAATGCCCGTTTCTGGATGAAGGACATAGAAGCGAGGTAACGGTGGATCGCTGCGGCAGGAATCCAGGGCACGGGAAGACGGACAGTGTGTTGATCAAAGACGTCATCTGGAGTGCCTCGCGGGAGTATCTTTTCGGAAGTATCCTGCGTGTCATGCGGTGTTGGTGCATCATTCCGGGTTTCAATGTGCTCCAGGGCCCGATCGTTTGACGCAGCTTGATTGCGAAGCCCAATAAATGTAGAGAATAGATCCTTGGATGACGCTGGAAAAAGGACATCCAGCTTGCGGCGCTTAGTTACCATCGGATCTGTGAGTTCGCACTCGCTCGTTGGAATAACAAGATCCATCGAACGCTTGGCAAGGCGAGCGCTCGGAGTTAGCGGAGGTGCATCGTGCACTATCGAATTCGTGGGATCGTCCGAGGCTGCTGGCAACTGACTCTGTGATGGAAATGAAAGCGGCTCGAAACTTTCTGATTCAGGGAGTTCAAAGTAACTACTCCAGTCGTATTGGGTCTCCGAGGGGTCAGGCTGATATTCAGTCAAGTGCATGCCGTCTACGCCCCCGGGAGGCACGTTTTCCTTGTTTTCGCCTTGGTCTTCAACATTCTTGTCTCCGCAGGGCGTATCGACATCATGCAGCAGGTCGCCTCGATGCGGCTGCAAGAGGAGCGGGATTCCGAATTCGCTAGTTGAATGCTGGGTAAAAGTGTTGTTCATGATGTCGATTCCAAAGTCATCGAAGGAATGACCGTGATCAGTCCGGTTTCGAGAATAGTATTCCACGGAATTAAGTAAATCTCCCAAATCTTGGTGCTCCTCGCAGTGAAACGTATCTTCATGTTGGGCCAGGATATCTCCATGTCCATCGATGAAACGCCGCGGAGACATAACCTGCTCGGTGTTGACGTCATCATGGATCTCAACTTCGACCTCAGGTGTGAGGTTGGGTCCAGATACTTGCGCCCTCTCTCGTCGGGTGAGCAGATACTCGATGTCTTTGCTTTCTTCGGCTCGCTTCGGAGCGGGACTTGTTCCAAACTCTTGGCACCCACGTGTCGGAAGTAATGCGTCTTCGGCCGAAGTTGGAAGCATGTACGGGTCGAGGAGAATGCCTGCTGTTTTCTCAAACCTCTCATCGCGGTATCCCAGTACTTCTGTATCTGGTTGAATTGGTTTTGCGATTCCTGCGACTTCCTCGTCTGTTGGGATCGTTTTCCCAAAATTGAACGGCCTAGAAAAAATGTAAGACATCGATAAACTGAAGAAGAGATAAAACCAGGGGTTCTGACAGATGGATGAGTAGAATGAGCTCAAGAACAAACCTCCATGAAAGTTCGAGTGCCAGAGGTTTGATACCTTTGACCGGCCGTAAAAACGCTACAGTACCGATAGCGCAAAGTTCGTGATTTGTGGCGTCGAGACAAGAGAAGTCTCCTTTGGGTGCCACGAAGCATTGCGCTCCTTCAGGGAAAAGGGCGGAGTCCCTGGCATGTATCGTTGGAGGTGGGAGGTTTGGAACTGTATTTCAAGTCAGCTGCACATCAAGTGATAGGGGCCAATAATAGCCATCGAAGGAATTCCGCACAAGCCCCGGGCAGAAGCTTCGTGGCCAATTTAATCCCAAACAATTATTTTCAACTTACCATCCATTAACATCATGTCCTTGTCGTCTAGTTTCTCCTCTATGATATAGGAAAGGGGATCTTGCGGAGTGGAGATATAAATACTCGCAACTGCGTCGTCAAGCTGCTGTTCCCTGAGGTCGTCAAGACCGTCAGCGAGGTCAGCAGAGGTCTGCGCATCGTTTCTTTCCTCGAGAGTAGACGGGGGCTGTCCAAACAATGAGTCGGACGCGTTCTGGCCAGGCGAGGGGTGACGAGTGGAATGCACGCCATATCCAAGGCTTTCCAGTTGGGACGTGATTGGCTTCTGGGTCTGCGGGATTGGAATAGGAGCGGAGATGAAAGACGTGATAAAGAAGCCTGGACTTGACATATCATGGGGTTAGAGAGATTGTATGAGAATTTTATCATGCGAAAAAAAAAAGAAATACTGGTAACCAACCTAGTTGCCACCGTCAACAAGGCAGCTGCACCGTCGTCGTACGTGCCACCATCAACCAGTGTATTTTTATGTCCAAATTTTCGTACACGCGGGATCTCAACTTCATCTAGAATGCATTTTCAGTTTTCGGCATCGATGAAGAGAAATGACGCACCCATCTTCACAGCCATGAGTGACGTAGCTGGTGTTCCAGGAGGGGAAATATCCCATAGTTCACCGACCTCACTCCCATCGGAGGGATGTTGGGAGGGAGAGGGTGGCGAAGAAAATCTCAAGGTCGCTAGAACACACGATCGATTTTAGACCTTGTCCTAGGACCACTATCGTAGCAATTAGAACTGACACCGTCCACTTACGACCTCCATGTGGTAGTCATTGATGTCACCATCCTCACCGTCTATCAATTCAGGCGATGCTACCTTGAGCATAGAAGCCAAGTCTGAGACCTTTATTGGGTTACCGACGCCACTCTTCGTATCACCCTTGACACTTCGCTGGATCGAGCCGTTCTTCATGCTTCGCGGGAACAGGGGCGGAGAATTAAGACTAGGAGGATAATGCGAAGGCGAATGGTGACGCAAAAATCCGGGCACGTGGGGTGTATCTTCAAAGAAATCGACGGACTTCCCCCTTTTGGGAGCAACCGAAACTGATCGAAGGAACGGTCGTACTAGAGCGCCAGTTGCAGAGTCAATTTTGATGCGAAGATCCCTGGATCCGAGCCATCAATACCTACAGACCATTCGGGAAGGAGGTGAAACACACAAGACCTCATCTATGGGAGGTGCAAGAAAGTTGTCTATGCTCTGTACTGTAACTGTGTGAAAATCGATAAATGCTGTCAAAGCAGACATTGTGCGGGGGATGGATGCTCGAGAGTATGTGCCGCCAAAATTAGGAGTCTCACGCCTCGAGCGCTTTGAGAGTATAGGAGTGGATATAGGTCTGTGCATCCGCGACAATCTTGTATCTAGCACATACACGAAAGTGAGGCTAAAACGTAGATATATGCGTGGAAGAAACGTACAATAATCATCTTCGAACCAGCATTTCTCGGTGGGAAGGTCTTCCGGACGAGGGGGAGGCGGAAATATGGTCCTAAGATATTTGCAGTGTTCTGACGGGGTAGCCCATTTCTCTTCAGCAAGGGTGATGTCATGTGAATGTATGGAATGCATGAGGACTTCGAATGGTTCTGAAGGAAGGAGGAACGATGTTGCATCTGCCAAGGACACATACTGGAGAGCTTGAAGCAGAAGCTGTAGTAATCGTTCCATGGTCGGGGAGGTGTCTAGAATGCGGCGACACCTACCTCTTCCACGACCATCTCGGTAAATGTGACATGGTCCAAAGTAAGGTGAGTGCGCGCGTAAGGCAAGAGGACTTGGCGTAGGTGACGGCGCAAATGGAGCTCGCGAGTGGTATTGATGTTGAACGAACGAGGATCCATGATCGCAAGTAAATTGCAGGAGGGAAAGTGATCTGGAGTCGACGGTTTGTCAATCGAAGGCTTCAAGTTTCCACGCGCAGGTTGAGCGCCACAAAATCTGGTCGCCCGATCGCAGTTTCAATTAGTATCTCACTAATATTGATCGCCTCAGGCGAGTCGGACGACGGCAAAGTCACGGTGTTCTCCGATCAGATAATTCTATAGGATGATACGCTGCGGTTTGTGTTCATTTATCATCGGCGTTGAGAACCGCGGTATACGCTAGCCTCAGCTGATTAAATCACACTGCCTTGATCGTCTCTGTCTTGTACAGACGTGTTACCGCAGTGCAGAAAAATGACGCAAAAACGGACCCAATGACAATTGAACTGAATGGCATTAGAGAGACTTGGGATAGACAAGCACGAGGTAGGGTAAACCAATATCCCTCCACAGAACGCAGTAAATGATTACCTGTAGACATGGTCGTCAGCACATGACAAATGAAACGAAACAAATAAAGGAAGAGGTCAGAAAAGTGGGATATGTTGTAACCATGTAGGTGTCTACAAGACTAATCGTATTCGTGTTGCTCATCACCTGGTACTTATGAGAGTCAAGATGTCCAGATTCAGACCCACCTTTTACTGGCTATTATTAGGAGCTGGCCCACTAAGACTTGCATATTTAAACGAAGAGCCTAACATGTCAGAGAGAATTGCCCGTGTACACGGTTCCTGCAGACTGCGGACGGACGTCGGTCGGGCTGTGACGGGTAAAATTTTCAGTACTTATTTGCTTCTGTTTTGACCAAGATGATCGGTCTGATTGCACCGTCAGATGTTTGTTGGGTTGAAACAGGGGAACGTAAGAGTACTCCGCATCTGGTCCCATGGAGGCACTAGGAGGCCGTAGCCTTTGGACCCGGACGTGCACGTGGATTAGCCAGAATATTCCTCGGAATTATGGGTGACATGAAACAAATACAAGAATAAAGACTAAGTCCATACAATTCTAGTGGTTGCGTACTCTGTATAGAAAGTCCAGCAGGCGGGCGTGTTATGGTCGTGTCGTGTCAGGAGCAAAGCCGTGACAGGGCCAAGTGATATGTAAATACTTTGTATGTCATCTAGGTTCATGCTCAAGGAAAAGATACTTGTATGCGAGGGGTGACGCTGTGACAGTGTTGTCGCGAAGAACCATCGGTAAAGGGAGTGGAATTATAGGTACAGTTAGTGCACAAAGTGTTGGGTATTGTGCAACGCCAGGGCCTTAAAATGCTGGGGCGTGTAAAACATATGCGACGGCGAAGGGAGAAGCGATTGCAAGGAGGAGGAGGCCGGTTGCAAGGCTCGCAGAGAGGGGGTTACGCGTTACTGTGGAAATCTCAAGTTAGAACGGGCCGAAAATGCAAAGAATACACCATACCTATGGTCGTCGGCGGAGGTAGGGGCGGAAAGTAAGTGACCTTGGTGGGATGTAGTGGCGAGCGAGCAAGGATGTCGTTATGCATTGCAAGGTCGAGATAGATCTGGAGGACATCGAGAGCGATCGCCGGAGCATCGCCGACGGACGAACCAGGTAAAGGAGCGATCAAAACATCGTTGTCAAATTCCCAGATCCTATGCGAGGTGGTTGGCAAAGCGGTCCAGCCGAAGGTGGAAAGAACGCGGGAAACGAGGGCGTCGAGATCTGCGTTGCTTGTAATCGGCGTATCTGTGTAGGGAAAGGAAGGGTCCATGGAAGCATACGTTTCAAGGGTGTGCTGAACATGGGCAAGGAAGTAGGCGGGGGGTTCTTTGTCACCGACGGGAGGCCGTGGAGGAGGGTCCTGTTCGAGACAAGCGTTGTCCACGCGGTCTGTATTGCAGGAGGGGGGAGGTGAAGGGAGACCGATGACGGTGCAGTGACAACCGCGGCCCGCTCGCACGACGGGCCAGTCGGCTACGTGCGGGCCGAAGACGTGTGCATAGTAGGATTTGCAATCATCGCAGAGGGCAGAAAGGGTGGAGGAAAGAGAAGCGTAGAGAGAATCGAGGAGTGCGCGGGCGATGTGCACACGAAGGTGAGTGCGGATCATGAGGTGCAGTTCGGAAGGGAGGGGGACGGGGAATGGAAAGTGAGCGTCGTGTGCGATGGCGGGGTGTAAGACGGAGAGGACGGCGTGGGCGAGGGCGATGCGGGAGGTGCGAAGGGAGGCCATGGGGATGAGGAGAGTGGAGATTTGGTGGATGGCTATTTAAATGGGATATCGCGAGGAGTGCGGAGGGAAAGAGAAGGCGATCTCATCGACATGGGGGATGAATACAGAAGTGGACGATCTCGTTCAGTCCTAACCCTAACACAAAACCACCAAAGAAGCAATCCACCGACGCCATCGTAACCCTAACCCCAGTCTAGGTTCTCTCAACCATCATGATCCCTCGTGCCCGAATCCTTGCGTGTCGTTTCCCCGCCCGTGTCCGTGCCATGTCCCTACATGTAAACCCGCCAGACCATGCCACGGAGACCGCAGAGTTCGATGCACGCGTCGCCCACCTCACCGAGTACTTTGCCCGCCCCCGTTTCGCCGACGTCACCCGCCCGTACTCGCCTCGTGACGTCGCGCTCAAACAAGGCTCTGCTCCAATCCTTCCTCTCCCCGGGTCCCTTCTGGCCGACAAGCTCTTCCGCATTTTCGAGCATGCCAGTGAGAATGGTCTCCCCGTTCATACGCTCGGTGCGATCGACCCGGTCCAAATGACACAGATGGCGAGGCATCAACAGGTTGTCTACGTGTCTGGCTGGGCTGCCTCCTCTCTTCTCACCACCGGAAGCAACGAGGTCGGCCCTGACTTTGGGTACGTATCGCTCCTTCCCACCTGCTACCCATACGATTCACGCGACCCAGAGACTACCCGTACACCACAGTCCCAAACCAGGTACAACGTATATTCCGCGCCCAGCAACTACATGATAGGAAGCATTACGATGAACGCATGTCTGCTTCCCCAGAGGCACGCGCAAAGATGCCATATGTCGACTACCTCCGCCCTATCATCGCAGATGCTGACACCGGGTATCTCGCATCTAATAGCCATTCTTCAGCGCAATACTGACTACTTTTCAGTCACGGTGGCACCTCTGCTGTAATGAAATTGGCAAAATTATTTGCAGAGTCTGGCGTATCTGCCATTCATCTCGAAGACCAACTCCACGGTGGGAAAAAGTGCGGTCATCTTGCTGGAAAGGTTCTCGTACCGCCCTCCACGCACGTCTCCAGACTCGTAGCTACTCGTTTCGCCCTTGATATGTTAGAGTGCCCCATGTTGGTAATCGCAAGAACGGATGCCGAAAGTGGGAAACTTCTCAGCTCAAGCGTAGACCCCGGAGATCACCCGTACGTTATGATTTTCTACCATGTTTTGAATGATCCCATGATCTGCATTCTGAACAGATTCATTCTGGGCACTACTGCACCTGGGCGACCCCTTGCCGAAGCGCTCGCAGATGCTGTCAGCGCGGCCGATGCCGCACGCATCGAGAAAGAATGGGATGACTCCCATCCATTGATGACCTTTGATGATGGTAAATCTATTTTCTGTTATATCTCGCCCGACTGACATCAATACGTCAGCCGTCAAACATGCTCTTCTGACGTCCTCTTCCATATCATCACCACATTCTGTGTTCGAGCATTACAAATCTCGTGTTTCCGGCAAGTCAAACTCTGAGTCGCGGAGAGTAGCCAAAGACATCCTTGGGACGGACATCCTTTGGGATTGGGATCGTATGTGCTCCACTCTGCACATGGATCTTGAAGTATTCACGTGAATTCGATCAGTTCCGCGCACCCCGGAAGGTTACTACCGCCTCCAGGCAGGCCTTGACTCCGCCATATCGCGCACGCTCAAGTACGCGCCCTACGCGGACCTTCTTTGGCTTGAGACCTCGACACCCGATCTGGAGCTGGCTCGTTCATTTGCCAGGGAAATAAGAGAAAAGACCGGCAAAAGGAAATGGATGGTGTATAATCTCAGCCCGAGCTTCAACTGGTTGGGCAGGGGCTTCACCAAGGACGACCTGAGAAACTTTATCTGGGAACTTGGAAAGGAAGGGTGAGCGCAGTCTTTCAAGACCAGTTTCATACCTTGCCCATCGGAATGATGCTGACGCAAGAGAATCTAATCCAGGTTCGTCCTTCAGTTGGTTTCACTCGCGGGTGTGCACAGTAATGCCGTCACTACTGGTACGCTTATGTTCAGCTTCCCTTCGTCTTCCTAAATATGTTTCGTAGCCGAGCTTGCGGAACGCTACAAGACGGATGGAATGCTCGCCTACGTCGATATCGTTCAGGGTAGAGAGAAGGAAATCGGGTGCGACGTGCTGACGCACCAGAAGTGGTCAGGAGCCAATTACGTCGACTCGATCATTCAGACGGTGTCAGCAGGATCCTCGAGCACGTCCGCGATAGGCAAGGACTCGACGGAACATGCGTTCTAGCGATTCCCGCGGCATGGCCATCCTGATTCGAGATATGTCCAGTAGATGTATATCAAGTACTCTGCTGGATGTATATTTTGGAAGATCGAGCTACGTCAAGGAAGCCATGGACCTTGACAGAAGCGCGAGATGTACAAATGTATTGGTGTTCTCGTGTTGCCTAGGAATTACACGGATACCTGTAATTACCCGTACCTTTCCGCAGCATAAATCACCCACAGCTTTATCACGCCTGGTTGCATCGAGGATGTCGAAAAATAAATACAATAATCGACTGCGTTTGGAGCGTTGTGAGAAATCGATGGGACAAATTCTCCGAGGACGACGGACGTTTTCTAAAGATCTCCACACTTGCTTCACACCCACTCCTCATTATTGAGTTGAAGTTTGGCAAGCCCGTCATATCCGGGAAACCAAGTAAATGCCTCGGCGTCGCAGTAGGTGCTATTGAGACTACTTCTCCCAAAATCGAACCCGGAAGAAGCCGAACCAATGAATCTGGTAAAATCACGTCTAGATCGTCCCAGGGATGCAGATGTGACGACTCCAGATTCTCATCGCAAATTGCCGGTATATGACAGTAACGAGATGGTAACGATGAACCGAACTTCGGTTCCAAGGGAACGCCAGGAGAAGTATTGCGTTCTCCACGCTAGGATGCTGTGGACGTCGTGACTTGGGCACCCATGTCGTCTTCCCGTTCTTTGATTCGTGTGAGATAAGCTGCCTGCCAAAGACGAACTATGTGGGAATGGAAGCCAGCATTCATAATAAGCACTCTCAAGGAACATGTGATACCGAGGGATCGGTTGGAATTCTGGCGTGGTACACGCAAGCCATGGATGAAACTGGGAACTGACTTACTGTGCATGAAGAAAAGAACTCCGGTTCTTGAGGGGAAAAATCATGCATCAAAGATGACAGATGATGCAAGTTCGCATCGGTTGGAGTCATTGCCATTGCCAACGATCTGGAGAAGTTTCTCTACGAACAATAGACCGTTAGACAAATGTGAGAGGTTAGTGGTGTGTAGAAGACGACATCTTTGGTTCCAACTCCGAAACAAGCACGCCAAGTGTTCCAGTGCAACTGCCAGATAAATGACCTAATAGAGTATGCACTCGATGTGACTAGGGATTAGAGAAATCACTATGAATCAAGAAAAGCCTGTGCGCAACTGCTCACGCCCATTCCCCAGCACTAAAACCGAGTCAGTACGACCTCCAGATCGATCGTGCTTCTCGGAAATTCGTGGGAGACTAGGTATCGCTTCGCCGAGTGATTCTGAATATCTTTACCTCTAGCTTAGCATCTACTTGATCTGGAATCTGGTAAGGATGACGTTCAGTGAAATTATAAGGAACCTCCTCCGCCTTCAACACCTTTCCTGCGTCGAGAGTCTAAGTCTCCAGCCTCTATCAAACGAAATAACGCACCGGTTTCTCTGATAAAGTATTTCATCGTTTCATCGTTCCGTACAGTGAGTGCAATGAACGCTACTCGTGTAGGCTCTACCGAAAGGGCAAGAGAAATAGTCTTAACGAGCGGAGGTACAAGTACGGGATCAAATACCTGTTGGACTTTCTCGTTATCTGCTGAACCTCATAGGTGGGCTCTGATACGCACGATATCTGCCCCAAGTATGACATCTACCTTTGTTCCATTAAAGAACGATGACATGCTCTCTTTCCTCGATAATGAATCAAGCCAGTCCAACGACTTGCAGTGTACATTCGGATGAGACGAAGACTTGTCTACAGCATGTTGAGTATGCTATTAGGACAGATCTGAGTATGCATCTCACTAGATGGCAACTTGACATTGTTTCGACAACGCTCAAGAACGGTTGAATTTACGTCGGTGAGGTAGACAGATGATATCTCAGAGTCAACCGGTGGAGTTGCGGCATGAAGCTGTAAACTTGCGACCAGGATACCGATGAATCCGGTACCACTTCCAAGTTCGAGCACGTTGCTACTGTCGACGAGATCTGCGTTATTAGGTTGAGAAAGCAACAACAATTCGTCGTCCTTGAACTCACGAGGATGCTGGATGAGATAATGCGCTAAGACTAGGCTCGCCCTCCACGTTCTGAGACCAGTGGTGCCCACTTCAATGGTCGTGCGCGATTCCAGAAGTGTGACCGTATCATAAGAATCACTCTCTGCTGGACAGCCATACGTATTTGAAGATTCCAAGTAGTATGTGAGAAACGAGTCGGGCGGTATCTCTGACTCTCTATCATGAATAGTGAAACGGAGTAACATTAGCTCTGTTCTGCCCTCAAACATGATGCGTACCGAGTACTGGTTATCAGCGACAGATAATGTGCATATATGCATTCATCGATCTCGTCATCCTAGGGGTAAAATGAGGTGGCTAGCTTTCCGGTTGATAAACATAATACCTCGTCACCTCTCGGCAGGCTTTCAAGATGGCCAAGGGCCCATTTCCAAAAGGTCTGTTGATATGACTCGGATGGAGGATACTGCTTTAAATGCTGGTTCAGCAGAATCTTTCTCAAGAACTCGTGAGCGACATTGAATGGAACACTAGAAGGGAAAGATAGGTTCTTCACGGGCACGAGAGCCGAGTAGCCGAAGAGTATGGATGTAAGAGAATGTTCCGGGTGTATTCGCATTACTACTAGTGCTGACTTGAGGGGCTAATCGATTAATCAAGAGAAAGTCCAGCCCTAAACGTCACGTGACACGTCACTGAAACCGGGTTTTGCGACGCCGTTCACGACTGAAATGATTCCTCGTTTGTGTCACGCATCGTCGCGGTTGCATGTCTCGACGCGCGTGCACCTCGATGCACGGTTGACTTTCTCTTCGTCGGCAATTTCTTTTGTCCGTAGACTGCCACAACGATCCGGCGGAGAGCGTGCTAACCAGGCAGTAGCTGGCCGCCAACCAAAAGAAACCGACGATGCGGGTGAAGAAAACGATTCCGCCGCAGACAAAGGTGGGGAAGAAGCGGCGCTCGATCGATGGCTTCTCGCAGGCAAAGAAAAGGTGAACGAGTCTGGAATCCGCTCCTACAAGAACCCATATGAGCACTTTCGCAAATCCGTTGCCCCGTCCTTCCGTGAACCCTCGCCTCGTAATTGGCTTGGTCGTGACGTGGTGAGAAAATAATCTACATCATTGGGAGACCCTGACCGATGATTTGTGAAGCCTTTCCCGTTAAACCCGTCTTTCAAACCTCCAGTCCCTCTCTCAGATGAGCTTCGGACGCAGTTATACCGAGCTTACATGATCAACCCCAAGCTGAATTCTGTCCGTGCTCTCGCCGCCAGACATCACCTAAGCATCAAACGTGTCGACGCTATTTTGAGGTTAAAAGGCATGGAAGAATCATGGAAAAAGGTGCATTTTGTTTTTGTCTGGGCTTGTGTTTCAGCAAAATTGATAAGCCGTGTCGTGGTGTTCACAGGAGGTGAGCGTCTTCTACATGTAATTCCCGTATCGCACGGCGTGATGATACACATGTGTCATTCGCGTATCTTTAAGAACTTGTGGTGCCTTACATCGTCACAAGACGTGATTTGAACTTTTTTCGACCCCATCTGAATTCATCTAACTGTCCGGCTTGTGATTTGCACGCGCTGATATGTTTTGATTTCAACAGAACAAAGTCCTGCAAACCGGTTTCACGAAAGGGATGGAGCATTTACTTGGCGTGGAAGCAACACAGCGTACGGAACGAGAGGCTAATGATGCCCTTGAAAATGACCAACCAAAATCTCGTGATCGCTACGACGTTGAAGAGGCAGACCTGCAGGATGAGACGGAAGGCAACAGCAGAGCAAGACAACGCTACCAGAGACTCTTTTGGGAGAGTGTTGCTGAGGGCGAGGTTCGTGGTTTCGAGTGTGGTTGGTCTGTCGTTGTCAACCGTTATTCCAGGAGTCAGTTATGCCCACCGTTTTGGGGACCCAACGCAACGCTGTCTCGGCGCGAACGAAATTCAAGGGCAAGACAACTCTTGTCGAACGTGCGCCCGGTCGACCTGCCATCAAGTTCATCGACGTCGGTAGTGCTTTTGTCAACGAGAAGGAAAAAGAACGCCGGGAGCGCGAAGGCGCTCGGAGATCCATGTTGAAAGCACGAAAGCGGACGGAGAAACATAATCTACATACTTAGCTTTGCTTCCCTAATGCATTACCGTCGCTACTTTTGCTAACGCAAGCGACCAAACAAGCATCGACAAAAGGTTCGTGTGGTGTGACGCGATCGTAGTCTACATCACACGTCCTCCAGAATGCAGCGGGGTCTTCCTATGGTATAGCTATCGTGGATTGTCCAGGGCGATTGCTGAGGCCATTTTCTTTAGCAACCAACGGTGGTCCTCCTTCGAGAGGGCACCGACACATCACAGGGCAATCCACAATTACTCTCCAATATCTCGGCATGCCTCGCAATTGCCCAGACGCTCTCCAGCACCCTGGGACCGCGTGGGATGGACAAATTGATTGTGAACGAACGTGGAGAAGCCCAGATCACGAACGATGGTGCAACCATCCTCAAGCTGCTCGACATCGTCCATCCAGCAGCTAGAACCTTGGTCGATATCGCGCGTGCTCAAGATGCCGAAGTCGGCGATGGAACGACCAGCGTCGTCCTCCTTGCCGCACAACTTCTCAAAGAAGTACGTGGATTCATCGAGGAGGGTGTGAGCCCCCACATCATCATGAAGGGGTTCCGCAAAGCGTCGCAACTGGTAGGCACCGCTTGGATCGCGTCTGATCAGGTCTCATACCCGTTGTAGGCCGCAGAACGCGTCAAAGCGGTTCAAATCAGTGTTGACAAGAGTGATCCCGAGTAAGCTGGAAGCCTCCTATTCCATCGCCCATTCCAACTTTTTTTCTCAGACACTTCCGCTCTCTCCTCCTCAAATGCGCCTCAACATCGATGTCGTCGAAACTTATCCATTCCGAAAAACCATTCTTCTCGAATATGGTTGTCGATGCCGTTCAGTGTCTAGATCAAGACGACTTGGATGAATCGCTTATCGGCGTCAAAAAGATTCCCGGTGGTGGCATGCAAGATTCATTGCTGATTCGGGGCGTCGCTTTCAAGAAAACCTTCACATACGCAGGTGCAGAGCAACAACCGAAATCCTTCAAGAATCCTCTCATCCTTAGTTTGAACGTCGAACTCGAGCTCAAGGCAGAGAAAGATAACGCCGAAGTTCGCGTCGAGGCGGTTTCTGAGTACCAGGCGATCGTCGATGCTGAATGGGAAATCATATACCGGAAGCTGGAAGCCATCGAACAGACGGGTGCAAAAGTTGTTTTGAGCAAGTTGCCGATTGGCGACCTAGCAACGCAGTGGTTCGCAGACAGGGACATATTCTGCGCTGGCCGTGTTCCTGCCGGTGATCTTCGCAGGGTCTGTCAGGCCGTCGGCGGATCCATTCAGTCCACTTGTTCAGACATCACCCGGGAGCACCTTGGTACTTGTGGTTCGTTTGAGGAGCGGCAGATTGGAGGTGAACGATACAACATCTTTGAAGAGTGTCCCAAGGCGAAAACATGCACTCTCGTCCTTCGTGGTGGCGCAGAGCAGTTCATCGAAGAGGTCGAACGCAGTCTACATGATGCCATCATGGTTGTCAAACGGGCCATCCGGAATGGTGACGTGGTTGCTGGAGGAGGCGCTGTGGAGGTATGCTTTCTTACGTTATCCTTATTACAATTTGAGCTAAATGGTTGACAGATGGATGTTTCTGCGCACATCCGAAAATATGCACTTTCAATCCCAGGACGGCAACAATTGATCATGACTGCTTTCGCAAAAGCACTCGAGATCATTCCCCGCCAAATCTGTGACAATGCAGGACTCGATTCGACGGACATTCTAAACAAGCTCCGCATGAGACACGCTGCCGGTAACAAATGGTATGGAGTAGATGTCGACGGAACGGAGGGCGTGAGAGACAATATGGAGGCATTTGTGTGGGAGCCCTCGCTCGTGAAACTGAATGCCATCAGCAGTGCTACTGAAGCTGCTTGCTTGATTCTCAGCGTTGATGAGACAGTTCGAAGTCCACAGAGCGAAGCAGTACGTCGGCATTCTAATTGGTTCGGCAGGTGAGCTAACGTGGTCCTTGACACAGCAAAATCCAGGGCCCCGTGCTCCACCAGGCACGGCTCAACGAGCTCTCAGGGGCAGGGGGAGAGGCATACCAAGACGATGATGTGATAAAACTTTGTGAAGATGAATTCCGAGTACCCGCGATCAGAAGATAGCGTATCATTTCTTCAATTGCATGATCGCTTAATGCATTTGGTTACGTGGCACTTGATCTCGGAGGGGCTGAAATCTTTCGCATCATTCATCGCTAACACATACCCGCCGGAATCCGTCCGCATCAGTCAATCACAAGAGAAAATGATCCATCTTTGGTGATAATTACAATGAATATGATAACATTGCTCGACAGTACAGCATAAATACAGGGACAATACACTCATCTAACAATAGAATTATTAGCTGCTAGTCTTGATGACTCCGCAAAAGCTACAGGACCAGAATTCGTGGGGTATACCCCTTTCTCCACATGTCGCGCATGCCCACCCAGCAGAAATATCTGAAGGCCGCACCGTCAGGCATGCCTGGCACTGTAATACCAAGTCTGCATTAATTAAGGTGCAAGTGGGACAAGTCCATCGTCCGTCGGTGGATGATCCCGAATTAGAAGTTGACCCTGACGTAGGTGGGGATCGTGAAGAGCCCACAGTGGCGAAAGTATCCACAACGCTTGATTTGGCGGCCTTGTCAGCTTCGCGCAAAGCAAGCGACCCTGATCCGCAGACCACCTCGTCCTGCCTTCTGCGTTCGGCAGCCTTGCAGAAATAGTCTTAAGAACGGCGTTGCCAGATAAGCGAAAAGAAGCAACTTACGCGGGCCGCGAGTTCACGTGGACTCAGTCTTTCCAGTGCACTGGACCTCCCACCAAGCCTGCCGCTGTCCTTGGCTATTGCTTCTGCCTGTCGGCGTCTTTCTGCGGCCTCGAGGGCCCGGACTTTTGCGAGATATGGAGGGAGATCGTGCGAGATGCCAGCGCCCAGTCTGTAGCCCGGGGTAAAGAAGCCCTCGCCAGCATAACCAGAGCGCTGAAGTGCCTCGTACTCGTCCTCGAGTTCAGCGAGGAACTTGTAAAATTTCTCATCGTGAGGCCCGTGCACGTTGTGCGTGAGCTGACAAGGGAATCATATGATCAGTTGGCTGCGTGTTGAATCGAGAGGGATTTCACCTCGTGTAACATCGTTCGTATCACAGCATCCTCTTCTAGGAAGGTATCAGGCGCCCAGGCCGGACGGAGTCTCAGGAGGATCTGCTCGCCACCGTTCACATCTAGAGCGATGGAAGCTTAATAAGAGAAATACGCGATTGACGCTTCTCACTTACTCAACCCTGCAACATCCACCCTTGAGCACACTCTGAGAGACTATCTCGCGCCCCAGGTGACGAAGACTCGGACTTACCAAGTAAATTTGGACTGTCGGGAAAGAACTCGGAGAGCGTAGGAAGGACCCACCCGTGTTTTCGCATGATGGGCTTGACCAGCGAGGCCACACGTTGCAACATGGACAAGGCGCGATCGGCCCTGGGCATGTCTTTGAGATGTGTAAACGACTTGACGAATGTCTGCGCCATGCTGGAGAAAAGCTCAGATCCTCGAGTTAGAACGGTGGAAAGGCTCTTGTAGCCTCCGGCGGACGGTGACGCGTCCAAGACCGAAAGCTCATTGGAGCGGGACGTCCTGACCAAGCCCGAGCCCCTGATGCGCCTTAGTCAGCCGCGGGCCACTGATCAGCTTGGCGTGTTGTGGAACGTTCAAGTCGATTCGAGTCGTCCCATCACACCCGGGCCCGAGTCCCACACACTGCTGGCACAGGACCACATTTCTCTCGATGGAGACGAGCGTTGCATGTACGTTATGCTCTTCCGTTATATCGAATATTTCCAACAAGGGGAAGGCAAGAATCACCGCTCAATTTCCTTGGTCAAATCACCGCCCGTCACCCTCATTTTTGCATGTGCTAGCTTCCAGGGCACCAATGCTCCATTCGCGCCTCAGTATCAATGCGTCGCATGGTCGTAGATCGCCTACCCTTTAGGACCGCAAAGCGTGCCTCAACGCGCCAAGTCAACATTGCCGCCTTGCAGTGGTCCTGAGTCGCCTCAAAATAGCTCTTTTTCACGCGAGTCGGGCTGCTATCTCTCGTTTATCAGTTGTTCCAAGCTTGGACGGACCTCATCTCCTAGACCTGTTTTGGCTAATTCATTTCGTGAGCTCCGTCCAAAAGATGCGGACCCTGGGACTCTCCGCGCGGTCTAATCGCCTGTCCCGTTCCTTGTTAAAGGCTTCTTGTTCTGGGAACGCGTCGTGCCCACTTCGATGTGCTCTGCTTCTTCCCATCCTGCCTTTGGTTTCTGACCTCTGGGGACGGGATGAGCCTAATACCTCCAGGCAGTGCACCGTTCTACGGCATCAATCTATATACGTCTGCTCAGGGTAGGTTTGTCGGTCTCTACGCGTCCTCGAGATTAATGCCACTGTGATTAGTTGCAGTCACATGCGTCGCTCTCTATGACCACAGTAGGTCATCCTGATCCACTCGGTTGAATACCCTGACCGTTGCTTCACGCGCAGTTCTTTCTCTCCGTCGCGAAGTGAGTGACATGACCAAGTCCCATTTTATCACTGATAGCCTGTGGGTCAGGTGGAGCTCGTTTGGGTGAGTTACCTGGCGAATTGCATACTTGTGCTTAATATTTACTGTCGCAGATGAAACCAATGTCTCTTATAACAACATTGTATGTAATAGTAAGTAATGCGTGGTCATTGCAGAGTTCAACCCTAATGTTTTCCTTAGGAGCGATACCTTGGAGATGTTGTTCTTTTGTACGTCACGTGCTCGTATATTGACATTATTCTGAGGTTTGCGCTATATGTTCTTAGAGCTGGTCTATGTCGTAAGTTCAATTTTGTTGCGTTTCATGGTCAGTGTGACCAGATTCTTGGAGCAGTATGCTTTCCGTTGGCCAAGTCAGATGAGGTAAGTGTTGGATTCTCTCTTCCGGCCCGTGTTTTACCGAGCGTCTTCCAGGAGTACGTGAATGTGTTTGAGATTAAAGCTTCTGACGTACCGAACATATTATCTCTATCAGCTGTACGTATTCTCCGTCGATTCTTTTCGTTTGGGCTAAACACCAAGGTAGGTATACGACTTTTCCAGTTTCGTGCATGGGGGGCCCTTGTATATTCATGGGCTACGCAAGGTCCTTGATCCTTTGACGACAGATTTGTGTGTGGCTAATGTCTTCTCGCAGCAACTATGCAGCTCCGCATCTATGCGTTGTACAGCCGATCTACGCGAACCCTAGTTCTGCTGGTCACGGCGTTTCTGTGCGAAATCGCCGCAATCGCGTTCATAATATGGCGAACGATCGGACCCAGCAGTCGCCTCGAAGGTTCTCCCAATCCATTTCTCGTGACCTCTTCCGCGCTCACCCGTGCATGCTAGCGGTGACCCAGATCCCCGGTGTGCACATCTGCGCCTTTTCTGGCATCAGCCCCGACTTTGTCTACCTCTTCATTCCCTTTCTCTGTTTCGAATTCTTCCTCTTCGTTCTGGCCGCGCGCGTGTTCGCGGAGAACATGAAGCGCAATGCGGAGACCAAGCACGACAAGGTGCTCGGCGAGTCGTTTTTGAGCGTCCTCGCGCGGGACAGCGTCTGCTATTTTTTCGTGTGAGTGTCCATTCGTCGGCGTCGAAGCGCCCGTGACGTCGGCTGGACGATAGGAACCTCGTGGCTTGCGCCGTCGTCATGGGTCTGTGGCAGAGCGTCACCGTAGGTCGTTTCCATCAGACGCTGATGGCCGTGCTCACGCGCCTGTTCGTGTAGCAACTCTACGCGAACGTTTACGTCCCGTTCGTGATGCTCCTGGAAGTGCTCGTCGGCACGCGACTCATCCTCGACTTTCGGGAGCGGTATACCCCCCTGGACGACCCGGGAGTCTCGGCTCTGTGCAGTTCTCTCTATTTTAGAGGGGACGACATTCAGATAGCTTCTACTCGCATATCTATACGGAGCGACATCGAGACGATCGTCGCGGAAAGTTACGAGTTGAACGATCGTATTTATCAGTGCTACTTGGAATGAATGTTAAAATACAATTGGGCATGCGTGCGACCGAAACTTTGGGCTATACAACCAACGACATGCGGATGATGCGGGGAATAATGATACCGATTAATCTAGAGGGTGTTAGGACGCTAGAAGGAGTGGGTTTCGCAGGGCAACAACAACATTGATACAACAGGGATAGGGTGAAAGCATCCTCGATGACGAACGCAACGAAAACAATAGGTTTAACAAGGAAAACAGTCCTGTCCGATCTGACGGTCGGATTAGTCCGACGGAAAATGAACGTGGCAATCATAAAACGTGGCTTTCTTCGTCAAGCTTCGTAGCGCTGTACACCCTGATGCAACGTACGAAGTCAAGTTTGTCGCGGGGAAAGAGAGGATCAGGCGGAGGGCTCATGCCTCCGCAGCCTGTGCGAGGACTTGATTGATGTGGTGCCTCGAGTGAGTTACGGAACGTGTGCGATCGGGGTGTTGTCGTCACTGTGACGGTATCGTCTTCAAACTGGGAGTCAGGGCATTCCGAAGGCCAATTAAACCGTTTTCGACGGAAGCTAGTAAGATATCAAGACCCTTAACCATACAATCCTTAGATGGTGTCATTGTTACATACCTCTCATAATCCCAGATGAAGTCGTCTACAATCTGTTGGTCGAAAGGCAGTTGTTGTTCCCGGGCGATGTCCTGTAAATACTCTGCAAGCGCAGCTTTACATCCAATGAGTGAATGTACATGTTTGCAGGCATGCATCTCGAGCTCGAAGGAAGATATGGGGATGAACGTAGCAGGCCAAAGAATGAGACCAGGTGATTGAGCAGCATGAGGGTTAGATGGTTGAGGGGTAGGTTTGATACCGAGGCGGCCCGCAGCTTTGGCGTTGACGGCATCAGGAACCATGGAAAAACTCGACACGCTTCCACCGCTAGAGCGATCACCCTTCGCACGCTGTCTCTTGTCTTTCTCCTTGAGATGATCCCAATCAACTGTCGCCACCCATTTAGCAAAGTCCTTGCCGGCCTTTTTGAGACTAGCGTTGCTGTGCATCTCCGAGCTTCCGACAGACGAATCATCGGAGTCGTGATTTGGAGGCGGCGCCAGGTACAGATTAAACTCGTGAAGCCTCCGTTGATTGTACCGGCCGAAAACCTTGTCGATGACGTGGTCGAGGAACTTGCTCGGCCGGGGATGTATGGAAAACTTGCGCGATAGCATGTCTTCAAAGAGCTTCTCTAGTGACTTGGAATTCTCCGCGTTCCGATTCCATTCAGCGACTGGATCGTAAACAGGTTGTGGAAGGACATCCTCCTCGTCCAATAGGGTGGAAAACCGGCTTTTCGTGCTTACAAAATCGTCATCGTCATCGTCATCGTCGATGTCATCGCCATCCGGCAGTTCAGTGCCTGTGTCCTCTTTGGTCACATCATCGTCATCATCATTGGATGATGAAGGCGAGGGCCGCACTGCAGCGATGTCGTGAGAATCTGCCGATTGCGGTGCACGCTTAGTGTATGGAAAGTAGAGATGGTCGTCGATTAGTTCAAGACGTCCGCCTTGCGCGAGAACTCTTCTAGCTTCAGAGAGGACATGTTCCCATCGCTCGTGGGGAATGCACAACGACAAGTTGGCCATTCTCACGAGATCGAACATGTTCTTCGGAAATGGTAGTTTGTATTTGACGCTGACGGAGATCGGTCAGCGCCGACGTCATTTAGTAAGCGGGGAACTTACAAGTTGCCTTGCTTCCACTGTACATTGCTGGGTGACTCAACGCCGCGCAATCGGGCAGGATTGACCATGTCAAAACCGATGACTTGAGAAGATGGCCAGAATTCTGCGGCATCCACTGCCCAGCCGCCAGACCCACAGCCAAGGTCTAGAATGGTCTTTGGGGCACCGTGAGTAAAGTCATGAAACGAAGGGGAATGATTGCGACTGAGACGTCTCAGCAGGATCTCTGAGAACTTGTCACTAAGTGGGGGTCAGAGGAAGAACGCGGCCAATTATGGGAGAATGTCTCACTTGTCCAAAAGAGTCCTGTCATATGCAAGCATGTACGGTGCATCATCGCGCGAATAAGGATGATACAGCATTCCATGACGTTCCGCGAAGCGGTCCCGTTCCTCAAAGGCTTCAACGGAAGGATCGCGTGGTTTCGGCCGTGGTGGGGAATGCGTGAACGGAATTGAGTGCACTGGATCCTCGACATGGATGTTGCGTGTGATGCTAACCGCGAAGGGGTCCAGGTCGGGTGACAGGTGAAACGTAAACGATTTCTTCTTCTTTCGCAGGAGGTTCCTGATCACACCGTCGCGCTTCGGAGATACTTGAGCAGCATCAGCAGCATTGTTGATGGAGATGAGGGGGGCGCGCAAGTCTGCCGCAGACGGCTTTCGGAGGAAGACTCTGGATGTGGGAGATTCCTTGCCCATCGTGCTGAAGCAGCCCGAGTCAAAGCTGGCGAACGAGTGCGGTCGACGGAGGGAATCGTGGGTGGATCGCGGTTCAAGGAGATCGGGGAAGAGATGGAAGGAAGTCCGGGGAGTGGAACGGGAGCTGTCGGAGGGGGATTCGTCGTCGTCGTCCGAGTAAAGAGGGGGGAAAGGCACCAGAGAAAGGCGGTGCGACATGGCGGGCTATAAGACCTGCGGCAGGTGGCAAAGCGAAGTGGAGGGCGGCCAGGACCCTTTGTGGGGAGAGACAAAGGGAGGACACGAGGTGGAGGTGGAGCGCTTGGAGTCTGGCTTGGAGGAAAGCGTGGAAGCGGGAGCAGCAGGGACAGACAGCGCGTTGTACCGCATCCTGGTACTAATAGTCATCGGAAGGACCGGTCAGCCTCGATTTATCTCCGGAGTCAGCACTTTTGACCTCCCACGAAACCGGCCCTGCGACACACTTGCCAGCGCGAAGTCCGCATCGAAACAAGGTCACGGCCTCAAATGGAAACAACGCCGGGCACACTCTCAGACCCTTTGCACGAACCATGCCAAACAGCTTGGATGGACCGTACCTGTCAGGACACCCAGGGCTGGAGCCAGGTACCACCGAGGCGATACAATGTTGCCCCATTTCACTGGAGTCCCTCCAAAAGGGGGAGGTAGTGTACAGCCAGATGCCGTTCGAGCTTCCCCCTACTAAGCTGGCTCACCGACGTCGTGGTCCTGCTCATACCGGACGTTGGACGGGCGATCAATTATGTGACACAGGCTTCCAGTGTCCATGGTAGCGCTTCCGTGAACTACGTCACCACCACTATCAATTCCATTCGATCACGGTCAAACTCGCCATCAACAAGAACTCAATGGACGCGCGGAAGTAGTCAGGTCATGTACCGCATTCTTGGGATGCCGAATGCCTCTACTCAGCAAGTTTAGCCCGAGCCAGCCGACATCGTACTTCATATGATGCGCCCGAAAACTGAGAATGCGATGCAAGGTTCGATTACGTTTGTCGATTCGACGACATGCATCATGGAAAAGGCTACCGTACGTGAGATCCGCGAACACATCACGGCGGAGAAATGCTTGCGTGTGGTTCGGATACCAAACAAAAATACATCCTCAGTCTTCGTCCTTACGCGGCGGCGGGCCGCACGGTTGGAGCATTCGCTAAACCGGACCCGTTAGCACCGCCGACAAGAATTTCCGACAGCCATACCTCCGTCATCTCAAACCTTGTTCTGCCGATAGCCTCACCGTCCGCAAGGGCGAGATAGGACGTCAACGGTGCGTGGCTGACGATGGTCGAGAGCGTGTCTCGGTGCTGGTGGGTGACCCAGTCGCTGCGCGGGCGCACATGAGACGAGCGTCCATCAAAACCATCGCGTCACTTACTATTTCGTCAAGTCGGCATGCCCTCGGAAATAGCGCTCATTATCAGGACGGGAAGGGTGACTCGAGGGAGGGATTAGCACACACCTGTGCCAGTGTATCGCGCATGCACTAACGAAAATGTCAGCATCCACGTCTGCCGAGGAGTTTGCAGAACGCACGGTGTTCCAGCTGCGTGTTTGCAGTATATCGTAACTCGGACGACTGCAGAAAAGTCAGATAGGAATCGGAACAGCGCAGACCGGGCTCACCATGACCGTCTCTGCCAACCCGCCAAAATCAACACCGCCACCAAGGGCGCTCAGTCACGTGTTCCATCTACGCCTCGATCCACCATGTCGGCAGACACGTCCAAAATCCGCACCAAACTCGCCAAGCTCGACGCGTCGCTCGACCACCTCGAAGCCGTCCTCGAGCCCCTCTTCGCCCAGTCCCTCCCCGAAACCCTCCTCGCCCTCGACACCATCCAGCAGGCCAAACTCCAAACCATCATACCCTATGTCGTGTACGATCTCGTCTTTGGTACGTCCACGTTCGCGACGTGTTCAGCGCCGACCGACGTGCGCACAGTGTACCTCAAAAGCCGGGGCATAGACCCCAAGACGCACCGCGTCGTCGCCGAGCTCGTGCGTGTCCTCCAGCGCATTCGTACGGGCAGCTCACCATCCCTCTAGGAACGCGTCCGTCAATACTTTGACAAGATCAAACGCGCAGAAGAGTCTGATCAGAAGCGTGTGTTTATGATTCTTTTTTTTTTCGCAGACCTCGGTTCACGACGTGACGCAGGGAAGATGGGGATAGACAAGGCCGCTGCTGGGCGGTTTATCAAGTATGCCATCGCCCAGGCCAAGAACGCACGACTGGTCGACGAGCCGTCAGACGCTCCGGCGGCGAGTACCAGCTCCAATCCAGAGCGTGTCCCCGTCAAGGTTACTAGCAAAATGGTAGCGCGGGCAGAGTACGAGAAAGAACTCGAAGAATTGGGGAGCGAGGAAGAAGAAGATCTCGAAGTGTTTGACGAGGGGACGGCTGTCGAAAACGAAGGCGCCATGGATGCTGAAGGTGGTCCACCCGAAGACGCGAGGTTCACGGCAATGGAGAAAGGCAAGGGACGGCAGCCAGAGAAGGAGCAGTCCTGTGATGAGGAGGCTATTTCGTCGAGACACAAAAGACCTCGCATGGACCCCTTCGCTGGTAAGCGACCATGCACCTTGTCGATATCAGTCTCGTCCTGAGGTACACCATAGGGTATGATAGTGTTCTCGAACCATCGTCCAAGAAGATGGGTCACGACCCGAAAAAAAGAGTTGATACTTCATCACGGGAGGTATCTATCTCGATACCAGAAGATCGAGAGGCGAGGAAAGGTGCCAAAAAGAAGAAAGCAAAAAAGCCATGAATCGCCAGTAGGACGCCCCGTTCTCAACTGCTACATGTTTATAGGTTGATTTCCACAAAATACAGACGTAGATCATCCTATCCTACTGGCTTGTCGCGCATAAGTATTAAACAGTCAGTAGACACCAAGAGTGAGTGGAAATACTAAGCGTACAGCCCGAGATAAAAATACACTTTACGATCTTCGTTACATCACCACACACCCGCCGAGATCATTGTCTTCACCAGGTGTATTGTTCCCTGAAGGCGTCCTGCTCCACCACCTCATCCTCGTAAACAGCTTTCCTCCCTCTTCGGTGTCGCTCATCTGCTCCAACGCGCTCTGCGCTTTCCTGTTCGCCTTCCTCCTACGTTCTCTCGTGTTTCGCACTGCATCGACGGTCTGCCAGCTGAAATACGACTTGATCACCACCCTCCTCTCGTCACATTCGTCTTGCCCGACTTTGAGATCCTCGCCGTCCCGTCCATCCAGATAGCCGAGCTTCCTCGCCTCCCACGAGCGCCACCCTCTGCGGGGCCGCGTGTTCTCCACGACGTCCTTGATGACGCGTTCCCTGACCGAGCGACAGTCCACGATGACCAGCCCCGCGCCGTCGATGCCTCGTTCGCGGGCCCGCCGTACGAACTTTGTGAAGACCGGCTCCGACAGGGGCGTATTGTCCGCCTCCAGCACCCGTAGTCTCGGGCAACCACAGATGAGCGCCATGAACGCGTCGTTGGTCAGATTGTTCGCGGACGACACGATCAAGTGCTCCAGCGCATGACCGGGTTGCGGCAGCGGTGGTGGTATCGCCTTGTAGGAGGGTGAAACCTCGGGCTCGGGCTCGGGCTCTGGAGTGAGCACCTCGAGGACCGCATCCGTGATGTCGGAAGCGTCTTCCATGTCGAGTTTCCGGATGAACGGCGTCGTGCTGAGGAGGTGCACGAGACCGTCGTCTTTGAGGGTATGTCCGATGCCCGCCAGTTCGAGAAACTCGAGACGCGGAACCGAGTGAGCGAGGTTGAAACATGCAGTGTCTGTGAGCAGGATACAATTGGAAAGGGAGAGATGTCGGAGGGCTGTGACGCGCCGTCTGTATCGGCGCGAATCCCTTGGATCTCTGCCTGCCTGCCGAGGGGTCAACGAAACCGTCTCTCCAAAGACGTTTTCGTCCTCCGTGCAGGACACGAACGCCTCCAAAGCAGAGTTGTGCAGGCTACGACAGTAGCTCAGGTCCAAGACCTCGAGATAAGGTGCAGCTTTCCCCAACGACGCCAACGTCTTGTCATCTACCGAGGGAAGCCCACATAACCAAAGTTCCTTCAACGCGAGGCAAGCGCCTCGTGCCATCACCGCCGTTCCAAATGCACGAACCCCATCCCCGTTAATTTTGGTGCAACGGCTCATGTTCAGCGAGGTAAGGTGCGTGCACAACGCAAGCACGTCAAAGGTGGCGTTCGTGACGGCCTTCAGTCCCTTCACGTTCAAACTGCGAAGGAACGGAGACCGGATGAGGAGACTATGAAGCGATTGCGTCGTCAGCGCAGTACAGCCTTGCAAAGTGATCGTGGTTAGCTGCGTATACGTGAAGTTCGCGACAGGTGCAGAGCCCACGCAGAGACCATCAGTCATATTGATCAACGCAGTCGGTGAAAGGTACGTGTGTCCAGTCAGGTTCAGGTCCTTTATGAACGGACCTGAAAGTTCGACCAGAGAAGCAAAGAAGCCAGAAGACGCAGCAGGGAAGGCTCGGAGATCGACGTTTTGCCAGAGCTGGCCGTCAAAGACCAAGCTACGCCATAATTTCGACACCTGACCTCATGTTGGATTCACTGGGCTGACGAGACAGGAATGGATTATACCCACCCTGCTAAACTTGACAAGCTCTCGTATTGCGCGGTTTCGTCCAACCCAGCGATTCTTCGACGAAGACGCTACCAGGACCGACCATTTTCTGCTCTTCTTCATTTGCTCGTGATCCGCCTCATGGAGCATGATCAGAGCAGAAAACACGCGAAGCCGAAGTTCCCTTGGTAGGATCTCGTCGAACAAATCCCGGGCATGGAGCGGCAGGACGATGGATTTATCTTCGAACTCTACCTGGGAGACGCCATCACGTGTGGTCTTTGGGAGCGGGGACGAGTAGGAGCGACCCTTGGCTCTCGGGCCCACGCGCACGCCATCTAGGTGATGGTCGTCAGGATACCAGACTGCCACGTCTGGCGCTGCTCCAGGTGCCACCTGTGTATCCACTGCGGCCCGAGGGGAAGACGCCCGTGTGATGATGTCCTTGGTCTGCCAAGGAAAGAGGCAGTTCCCAGTTTCAATGGGCATCAAATCATCTCCGGACGGGTCGGCAGGGTCATCTTCTGGGCTTGTCGCCGAGGGCCCAGCTACCTCTCCCTTGTTTCTGGAGAGCAACCTGCGCGCGAGGTTGACCGGGGCCTTGGAGGATGCCGCGAGTTTGATTCTGATTTTGGTCATGGATGGGGTGGTGGAGTGAACGGAGAGGTTGGAGAGGGAGCGCGTTCGGGAGGGGAGCTTGGAGAGGATAGGTGGAGGCTCGTCCGCGTGTATGACGGTACTCTCTATCGAACTTGGGGAATAGTCTGTGTGGACAGAGGGACAGGTCGACCGGCACGATGACGGGCCTGGCGTGGACGACCAGTCGTCGTTATTGTAGCCCAGGCCAGAAGGCGACAGCGAGATGGGAGGCAACGTGGGTGGGGGCTCCTTGGCTTTCCCTTTGTCGGGCAACGAGGCAGGGGCGTCGTCTAGACAGGCGGCATCAAACGAAGCAGAAGGGCCGGATAGATTAGATAGCGAGTGATCGTCTTGAGATGGAGAGTACGGTGATTGAAGATGCTGCGGAGATTTGATCTGGGTAATGCGCTCGGGAGCGTAGACATCGAGAGTACCGGAGGAAGAGGTGTGCCGTGCTGGATCCGGATGTTCCGAGAGCATGGACGGGTGGGCTGAGGGTGCACAGGCAGGGAACGGCGAAACAGGGCATGGAATGGAGGGCTTTAATGGCGAGTCATCAGGATCGCGAGGACGCTTCATGGGGCGAAGCGAACAGAACGAGCAACTTGGACCGTCGCTAGAGCAAGCTGGAAAGAGGCGACTCAAGCACTCAGGGGACTGGATCAACACCGCCTGATTCAGGCAACCATCCTCCACATCGACCCGAACATCTCCCAACAGAAAAGCTGGTCGTTTCGATTGGAACGTGGTACACCGAAAACACACAAACTATAGTAACTCGGAACAAAGCACCATCACGAACAATCCCGGAACAAACATCCAAGACAGTGGATGTTAATATAGCAAAATCGAAACCGTTACCAATAAAAATATCAGTCCAATGGAAGCAAGCATGCACGTGTTGCCAAACTGGGTACAAGCCGAAAACTCTGCAAGTTCGACGATGATGAAGGGAACCGATTAGGGAAGATGAGGCGATCAAGCAGCAACCGCTCGGGGATTCTCCTTTGCCTTCTTCCAGTTAGCGGTTGCCAGCTTGAACCTGTCCAGAGATGTTGATCCATCAGAAACCACATCCTGGCAAACGCGCTCACCTGTCTCGATGAAGCATCGTAGGGTCCGACTCCTTCAGTCGTGCCATTTCGGATTGCATGAACTTGTTAAAGGCGCTGAGCTTCTTTCGCCCTCCACCCCCGGCAGACGACTCTACGAACGCGCTGTGTCAGCACCCGGTGGAGATGTGATCACATGAAAGTGTACGAACTCGTCTTCTTCGGGGGCTTCTCTGTTGCCGTCTTTCTTTCCGTTGCGCGTGGAGGCATCGCTGCGTTTGTGCGCGAGTGACACTACCCAAGTTTCCTAGATCCGAGTGAAGTTGAACCCTAGAACGCACAGACCAGTAACAGGGGCGGTGCCGGTCCACGACGATGCACGCGCGCGAAAACAACGTCAGTAAATTGAGAATAAACAATGTCTGAATGCATACAGTTTTTGTCTCGAAAATTTCGACGAGGATGAAAGGCCGGACCAAGTGTGGTTGACTGTGGAAGGGTGGAAAGATTCATGTTGGCTCGCGTTGACCAGTCCTTATACGAAACTAGAGTTCAAAGTTTGGCGGAGGACCCGACGATAAGGACCCCAGACACACCTTATAAAACCCCACGTAATCCCTGTTGGCCATCAGAGCACTACCATCACAATCAAACTTTTCCTTCCTCTTCGACGCGGTCCAATAAGAATACAGGTGACTTGAGTAACTGGGTCTTCGCATGCGATGCAGAGCGTAATTGCGTACGTCTTCATATGGCCAACTTAGCATCAGCTTCCTGCCGAGTAGAAGCGGGGAGAAAGAACATTGACTCCCAAAGACACCCCCATGAACGCGTTCGCACCGCCATCATTCATGTCACTGCGTGGCCATTGTGCTGGTGGTGTGGGTCCCAGGGTCCCCTCCCCTGATTCCGGCAGACAGCGCCCAGTCTGCTCGCAGACGCCCTGTAAATGAGGCAGTACGAGAGATTAAGGTGGATCAAAATATTACGCTGCGATTCCAACATCATCTCAGATAGGACACGACAACGCCATAACGTTGCCCATTAGTACGGGCATTGAGCTTATCAGACGCTTCATTTCTCTTTTCTCCCTTCGTTGGCCATGCTCTCTATCAAACTTGCACCGCTCACGATCCCGGTAGTCGCAATCAAGAATTTCCTCCCTTCACCAAATCAATGCACGTTGCTCAAACACAGAATTTGTTCGTACCTTTGTGCTGCCGGCTCACCCATCTCAGAGCTGCAATTTCAGTGTACGTACAACCGCCAAGGAAAAACACGACAGTGGTAGTCGGTTGCTCGTGAGGTTGAACTAAAACGATGTGAATCATCAGATCACCAATGACTCGGTATGATACTTACGGAGTGCAGAAATGGATGAGGTTCCCGCTCCAGGCTCACTGGGGGTCTTCTGCACGATGTCAAACGTTTTTCCAGGAATAGTGGACAGTACATCCTCGAAGCCTTTCCAACCGACGATTGGATGGGCAAAGAGCTTCTTGGAGGTCGAACCTTTGGCCTTTCCATCTCGGTCGTCCGCGTTGGCTTTCTCCGCAGGATTACTGATGACACCATTCTTTTGCGCGATGCACTGGACTAGTCGGATGCTAATTGGTGCATAGCCAGAATATACATAACTGATGTCGTTCTCGAGTTCTTCCAGGGCCTCCGGATTGTCGTCAATCAGGAGACGTAAAGATTTGCGAACAGTGATAAATGGTAGCTTATTTGGGGGAGTTGTGGACGCAGGAAGCGGGTTTTGCAGGAGGACGGAAAGTGGAGGTGCGGACAAGGAGAGTAGAAGGGGCAACAGGTGGTACCCGTAGGCCTACGAAAGGATCAGCAAAAGAAAAGAAAATCAGGCTTTGCACTTACCTGGAGGAATTCTTTCTTCACATTCTCCAATAAACGAGTCTTGATACCACCTGTGGTAATGCTTGCGAGACACAAAAGTCGGGCAACAGTTTGCATATCTGCCCCCTGAGCGATCATTTCTTCAATGGCGTTGATTTGCGCTCCTGTCTCATACGAAGCAAGGAGATCTTCACAGATCATGAAGAACTTGCAGACCCTACTTCACGCCATGTCACTCACTTTGCTGGACTTCTAGAGACTTGTTGAATAGTTCTGTACGTGTTTGCGGAACCAGCAGCTCGGATAGACCGGTATCTGGTATCTAACATGGAGAATGACAGTGATATATAATGAATGGATTTACTCACGTAGTCTTAGAGCTTCGTGTTCTGTTTTTAGTCCACCCAGCTTACCCACGAAATCGCGTAGCTGTGCTACTGTCTTGGCCTGTAAGCGAGCCTATGTGGTATGTCAGACAGTATCCGCGTTCTCCAACAAGATCAGCTCACTTTATAGTCCTCATCAATACGATGCGCGACTCGATTGAGTCGTTTGCCAACAGAAGAAAAGTTCAAGTCTCGCAGTTCTGCAAACAATGGATCTGTCGTCGCAGACAAGAGGTGTTTCTTCGTCTTCTCGTTCGTGACAGGTGTGATGGTCGCTGACGGCTGAGAGGTGCCTGCAGTCGCTGGGTCTGGAGCAGACGGTGGACTCAAAAGGCTCAGGGGGAGTTCAGCCTGAGCTAGGAGGGAGTGAGAAGGTTACCTAGCTAAATGCAAACACAGACTTACAATTCTTAATACCGACTAATTCATCAATGAGACCCTGGTATGTCAGCTGGGTCAGTAAGGGGGTGATCATATCGACATGCCGGTCCAGGATAATCAGACTATCAAATGGAGGCGGAGGATTCAGCGCACTTGCAGGGGTAACCGGCTGCTCGGGAAGTGGTTTAGTCAATAGCGTGGCAAGTTTCTGTCTTGAAGGTCAGTCGGGTGGACATGGACCTGATTATCTATGCCATTACCGAGGCGCAATCTCCTTTTCCAATGATGCGGGGAAATCGGCTAAACGTGTGCTGTAGGGCATCTAACGCCAAGGCGGAGTTGTATATGATAGTCTCATCGCCATCCTGTGATAGAGAAATGTGAAATCATGTACGGTCGCGACGAAAGAGACATACTTACCACCCATAGTTCCTTGAACGCGCTGTCGTGCTCAAGCGAAACAACATCTTCCTCGACGGGTATGAACTGGAGGTTGTACGAACAGATTGTCAGGTCACCCAGCACACCCTCTTCTTCCAGTATTCGAGAAACAAGAGTCGAAGTCCGCGGGACGAGAAAAAGCGTGTACCTATACTTGTGGGACTCCTTCGAAGACTTCTTGATTTGATCTGGCATTTCGTTGGTAAATGGCGTATAGAAGTAGATACCACTGACCCGCAATGATCTTCACGTATTTAATGAGGGGTCTGCAAAGATATATTACATTTGTAGTGGTCGAGGTTAAGGGGCCCGACTCGAGCCAGAACATTTTGTCGACGCCATGGTTCTGCCAGCTGATTAGCACTGACACGGAGCGTGTTCCGGACGAGAAACACCTTTAGGAGCGCGACCTCTGTAACGAGCCCCAGAGGGCCAGCAAGAGCTGCGTCGAGCACTAGCGTCTTAGCCCCATTTACCTGGGATGAATCTGTGAGCATGAGGGAATTACTGGGGTTGGAGAAACTTGCTGAATTCAGAGCGTTCACGAGAGCTTTTTTCGCCGCGTCTCTAAGTACTTGGACGTCCAGCGTCTGTTCATTGTCGCGTTCGACGCCCGAAGTGGACTGGAGATCTGTGGTAGAGGACGTCGCTGCCATTGGGGTACTGCACAGCCACGAATTACAAGGTAGTGGCCAGGCTCGACCGGCAAAGGATCCATTTTAATCACGGTGCTATCTTGAACCGCGACCACCACCATGGAGTCGTCGGTTCCGGCTCCGGAGTTCGACGGCAGGCACCCTCTCCTTTCCCTCTTGTCCGCATGTTTCTGGGTAACCCGTACGTGTTTCCCAGCTCGAAGCCGAACGCAAACGGCTGAATAAGTTCTACAGTGTGGATTCTTTCATGGGTCAAGTCGCTCGTCGCCTTTGTAACCATCTCTGTCCCACGGATGATCTACTTTATACTGTCGTATTCGATGACACTGACGGTCGGGATTTCCTTGATCCACTCGGAGCGGGCAAGTGCTAACGCGTGATATAGCTGAACTTTTGGTCCCTCGCGTTCCTCTTCGCCGCCTCAGCAATCGCTTTGAACTATTGGATGCGTTTGCGATACTTCAACATCTACTCACAGCTCAAAGAGCCGCCACTAGTCAAACCGGACGTTAACGCTCTTCATCCAGACGTGAACACGACAGAACCGCCCCCAGCATTTCATAATTACTTGGACGACTTTTTGCAAGCCGTCCGTGTCTTTGGTTTTCTCGAAAAGCCCGTCAGTATTGCTTTCTCTTCTCGCCTCTTCCATTGGTCTCAGTATACGCAGGTTTTCCACGAATTAGCAAGACATCTACAAACCAGGCGGCTCATTGCAGGAGACAGCATTTCACTCGATCAAGATCGCAACTTCTACTGTGTCATAGATGGAACTGTCCAAGTATTCGCACGAACTGGTCAGACGCCACCGCAAAATTCCTCTTGGGACGATGAAGACATGAATGGGTATCAACTAATCAACGAAGTTGGGAGTGGAGGCACATTATCAAGTCTTTTCAGCATCCTCAGTTTGTTCACAGATGAGATTAAGTTGAGTTGGCAGGAGGTGACGCGCCACCTCCCACCCTCGGACCTCCACATTCGGCTAAGTCCTTCTCAACACTCTGTCGGACGAATAAACACGGACGTGTCGCACTTCGACCTTACACCAGAGCAATCCTCGCCTACCCCTCTACCCCGCAACCGGACGATGTCGATCTCGTCATCTGGATCCACAGCTCATCCGATTAGTATACCCGATACCAGATCAACTCGTACTACCTCAAATGCCCCCTCACCCCCTCGATCTGAGTCTATTCAACGATCTCAGATTCGTCACGGCATCGTTGGACGGGCGACAGAAGACAGCACACTTGCCGTTATCCCGGCTGAGGCATTCAGAAGAGTCACCAAGAAGTTTCCAAAAGCGACAGGTCATATCGTTCAAGGTAAGCATCACCAATTATATCTAGGATCGCTCCCTGAAGTAACACTCTTCGATAAAGTGATTTTAACTAGATTTTCGCGTGTAACCTTTAGTGCGGCTCACAGGTACCTAGGGCTAACGGCTGAAGTCCTCCGCACCGAGAAGGCAATCAACGAAATCGCATGTCATCCATTACCGAATTCATTCTACGAAGGCGGCGGGCTACATTCTTTACGCCAACGCTTCGACGACGTTGCAGTCCAGGAATCAGACTCCGAGAGCGAGTACTTCAGCCATGAATCTACACCATCCGTGTTTTCCTCTGGTAAAGTTACCGGTGGTGGTAGCGCGATCAGCTCGAAAGAAAAGTTTGTGGAAAGCCCTATTAGTCACACGCGCGCCTTTCCCTTCCCTGTCCGAACACGCCAACAAGTCCAAGCAGGCGATCTTCTCACTTCAACAGGCCAATTGAGTGACGTTCATAATAGAGCCTTCTCGCGCACTTTCACCGTCTTGAATACGCCTCGCGTCACCGCTTCGAAGGGCATTTCCTTCACGGCCCGTCTTCCAGGGGACGAGTTCGACTTGCGCGATGAAGTCATGTCCTGCATAGCGAAGTCAATTGGATTATTACAACCCCCTATAAGCGGAGGAGAGTCTGTCGAAGCTTCACCGGCTTTCCCTCCCTTTGACGTCTCGAAGTCACCATCGGGAATGCTGCCTTCTCCGTTTGGATCACTTTCGCTTCTAGATACTGGAGATGACAACGCGTCTAGCGTAACGGGGAGTTCCTCAAGTGCTACAGGTTACATGAGTGGCCTGGACAATGAAGTAGAAATTCTGTTCTTCTCTGCTGGTTCAACCTTGGTGAAAACATGTGAACGCAACACAGGTTGGTGTTTCATTCAAAGGTTTCATTAAAGACTGAGAGTGATGATAGGTCTATACTACGTCATCGAGGGTTTCCTGGACATCCTGCTTCCGACAGAGACACACTGTCCTGTCCCATCAGCACCATCCAAGACGTCAGTTTCTGACGTAGAGTCGATGTTTACACATGATCAAACAAGGTCGGATGGCGGTACACGAGGGACACGGAAATTGCTCTTCACCGTGAAGCCCGGAGGCATTGCGGGGTACCTCGGTATGCAATACCCCTGTAACCTTAGGCTATCGACTAAGTCCGTTCCAGCTTCACTTTGCAATACACCATCGTATGTCGACATCCAGGCTAAGACGGATACGTACGTTGGCTTCTTACCCGCTAAAGCTTTAGAGCGGTTGGTGGAGAAGCGACCTATCGTTCAGCTCACGCTTGCGAAGAGGTTGATCTCGTTGCTCTCCCCACTTGGTATGCATCCCCTCTACCACAAGACAATCTCCTCACCCCGTTCCAGTACTGCAAATTGATGCCTCGTTAGACTGGATGCAAGTCAGTGCTGGCCAAGTTCTTTGGAGACCACAAGACGTTAGTGACAGCTTTTACATCGTCATCAATGGGCGACTTCGTTCCATAACCGAGGGAGAAAATGGGAAAGTGATCATTACAGGTGAATATGGTCAGGGAGATACGGTTGGAGAGCTCGACGTGATCACCAACTCTCCGCGACGAACAACGATGCATGCCATTCGTGATTCCGAGTTGATCCGAATGCCACAAACCCTGTTCAATGCAATCTCCTCCCGGTGAGCCAATTATTTTTACATGCATCGGGCTTTAGTCACGCTGACTTATTCTTTCTAGTAATCCCCGTACTACTGCGCAGTATGTCAGGGTTCTAAAAACATACTAACGTGCTCACCGAATTTATAGGCTTCTCCGTACCATCGCATCCCGAGTACGTGATGAGGTGGATGCATCCTCAAATGTGCACCGACCAAATACGGCGATGGAACTAGGCCGGAATAACACGAACTTGAAGACTGTGGCCATATTACCCGTGTCTCGACATGTTCCTGTGGACACGTTTGCACGGAAGCTCAAGGCAGCGCTAGAAGAGATGGGTGCCAGAACCTCGTACCTTAATCAAGCCTCCGTTTCAGGACACCTCGGACGGCATGCTTTCTCCAGAATGGGGAAACTGAAGGCTGCAGCGTGGCTGGCTGATCAAGAAGAGCGGTATCGGACCGTACTCTACGTTGCCGATTCGCCAGTTAACAGTCCGTGGACGCAAACCTGCATTCGACAGGTGAGAATATCTCATCTCATCACCCACAACACGTGGCTTATGGTTCTAGGCGGATTTTGTTATGGTGGTTGGCATGGGTGACGATCCGAGCATCGGGGAATATGAACGCCTTCTCCTTTCCATGAAGACTACTGCTCGGAAGGAGCTTGTGATACTCCATCCAGAACGATCTGTTGCGCCTGGATCAACACGGGAATGGCTCAAGGTTAGTACCTATCAAGACAGGGCCCAAAATCTTCACATCGTATTATACAGAATCGTCCGTGGGTCCACCAACATACCCATGTCGAGTTGCCGGTGGGTGTTATTTTTACCCTCCACTCAATGCATATTGATAATCTGCGCGACCAGGGTCTTGTTTTACCCTTGGCAAAAGTGTCGCCGCCGCAAGACCCCCAAGCGGTCGTTGCATTCAAAAACCTAAAGGATAAAGTACAGAGTGGCATTCAGAAGTACAGAAGAGTACGAGCCCATGCCCGTCCCCAACGCCACCCCCTAGTCAACGACCTCTCACGACTAGCCAGAAGGCTTTGTGGCAAGTCAATCGGAGTTGTACTCGGGGGAGGTGGGGCGCGTGGCTTGTCGCACATCGTGAGTGGTCGTTCTCCATGGGAATACGTATCCCCATCTTGACGTCCGCGTGCCCCAGGGCGTTATCCGAGCACTGGAGGAACGAGGCATCCCAATCGATTACATTGCCGGAACGAGCATAGGGTCCTTCATCGCCGGCTTATATGCGCGCGACTGTGACATAATTCACAGCGCAAGCCGGGCAAAGCAATTTAGCAGCCGAATGAGCAATATCTGGAGAATGCTGTCCGATGTCACATATCCCCTTGTGGCTTACACGACGGTTAGCATTTTCATACTCGATCATGAACCCCTCAATAACTGTCTGGACAGGGACACGAGTTTAATCGCACGATCTACAAGGTAGGAATAATCACACCATTTCGCGATGCCATACTAAGCGATCTCAGGCTTTCTACGATCTTCATATCGAGGACATGTGGCTCCCATATTATTGTAACACGACCAACATTAACACCTCGCGTATGGAAATACACGAGACTGGCTATGCTTGGAGATTCATCCGTACGTCACAGCCCACCCTACATGCTATTCCTCATGCCACTATTTTGGTAGGTGCCTCCATGACCTTGGTGGGCTTGTTGCCCCCGTTATGTGACAATGGCAGCATGCTGGTTGATGGTGGCTATCGTAAGTTTCCATCATGTCCCCTGTCGTTGGGCTGATCTGATTCATTGTGGTCAGTTGACAACCTGCCCGTGAGTGACGGGAATGGGTATCCCGAGCCGTCGAGTGAAAAATTTCGCAGGTTTCGACCATGTTCTCTATGGGCGCCAGCGCTGTCATCGCCGTAGATGTCGGTTCCGTAAGTTACCTTGTCACCTCGATCCGCCCGCGCTCATCTGCACTCAGCTCGACGACAACTCGCCGCGCAACTTTGGCGATTCCCTTTCAGGCTGGTGGCTCCTCCTGAACAGGTGGAATCCTTTTTCGAACGTACGCAGCATACCCGCGATACCCGAGATACAAAGTCGGCTAGCATAGTGGGTTCGGTTCGTCCTGAGACGGCGTGACCGGGGTCTCACGTGTCCCTTGTTCAGCGTGTCGAGCGTCCGGACGCTCGAGGAAGCTCAAGTCACCCGCGGGTGTTTGTACATGAAGATGCCAGTGCATGAGGTAAGCGTATGCCGAACACCGTTGGCGATGCGATGTTCACCCGTTCGCAGTATGGCACGCTTCAATTTGGAAAGTATGACGAGATCGAAAAGAAGGGGTATCGTGCGGCGGTTGAGATTCTGGACCGTTGGGACGACGAAGGGAAGCTCCCTAGTCTGGTCATCGATGGCCCTAATGCTGACACGAACAGGGCCGCGAGAAAGGGGAGGAGTGCAAGGCGCAACTCTGTGTAATCACGCTGGACGATGGATTTATTTATTTTGCATTACGTGTACAGGCTCAAGATTGAGTAGATTCCAAGAAGATTTATCTACGTAAGTAGTAAGGAAAGACACTAACTACTGGTAACTGAGTGACACATGCCGGATGGAGTTGGAACATACAATGTTTCTGTATTCTGAAGCGCTATCTGCGGTGTAAGGTGCGACTATATGCAGCAAGAGTAAACTCGTGGATGAGCCACACAATGGCGGAACAACGGGAGATAAATAAGGTGAACAATTAATCAATAATAATGGACATGCTGTGGAGCGACTGCACCGACAACGTATCAATGTGCAGTCGGAGTGGAGAAAAAGGACAAGTGATGGCAACGAGTGATGATGATGCATGATCGGTGAACCGACAATGTGAAGAGCTGATTCCACCGTGTCAGTGAAGAAGTTAAATATAATGAACATCACGTACCTACATGCTTAGTGAACAGCGTGTTGATGGAAACTCAACAGTAGAAGCGCATCCTCGATCTTTACACCAGAAAATGTTACGGCACTCATCTCCATGTCGTAATCGCTGGGACCGTTAACAGGTGTCATCCCAGCGACTTTTCTGAATTCCTGGAGAACGGATGGCTCCACAAGGCCGATGTCCATGGGCTCAGTTCCGTCATGGACAGGTAGGTGTGGCCTTGGCCGTTTGTTTGGAGGTGGTGACGATGAAACATCTGTAAAAGGAGTGACGGCCTCTTGATACTCCTCTTCACTTCGCTCGTCCATATCTTGATCCATGATGTCCTCGTAGACGAGGTCCATAGCATCATCATCATCGTACGCAGAAGAACCAGATGATACATCTTGTTCGTTGGCACCTGCACTGGAAACTCCTGAGCGCTTTCCGCGCTTGCGAGCATTCTGGCGAATGTTGCGGAACCAGTTTGTCACCTTGCCAACGTCCCTAGTAAAGAATGTTCGAATCCGTTGCCATGCATCCTAAAGCATATACTCACATGCCGATCTCCAGTGCCAACGCACTTCGCTCTTCTATAGAAGGTGTCAATGTCCGATGGAGCAGTTTCTTCAATGCGTCGAGTTGATGCGGCTCTGGACGAGACCGCCGGGGACGCGTAAGACCATCCTCGGCCCTAGCTCCCTCACTACTGTTGTCGTAGTGTCTACCTTCATCAGCGTGAAGGTCTCTCAAATCCCTGGCGTAGGGCACAGCACCTCTTCGCGTTCGCGGAGAGGACATCCGAGAATTAAATGAAGGGGGTAACGACATTCTACTCCGAGGAGCAGACACATCTCGGTAATCGTCAACCTCGGTGGAGGAGATTTTCAACGAGACAGAACGTGATTCATGCTCAGGGGTCATTAATGAAGGGTGGTGAGAGCGAGGTGGGAGAGCATGGTGAGGCAGGCGTGAAGTCAACCCAGCATCACTGATGGATGGTTGTCGGTGTCCTTGGCGTGAAGGAATATCCGGGGTAGACCCTTCTCTCTGCTTCTTCGCTTGACTACGTTGGTTCTGAAACCAATTTGTCACACTTTGCAATCGCCTGAAAAGGATATTAGACATAGCAACAAACGTAACGCCCCAAAATGACACACATGCCAATTCTGTCCGCGAGCTGCTGTCTTTGTTCCCGGGTGGGATGGTCATCGAGGGAGTAGGCGCGGCGCAGTTCTTCTGCTTGTTCTGGGGACGTTCGCATTCTTGCCACCTCATTGCGGGCCCTTCGAGACGGAAGACCATCATTCTCGGACACGAAACGGCTATCCGTATCAGGAAGCATATGGTCCAAATCAGAGTTATGTAATCGAGGTACAGCCCCGGTTTCGGAATCATGCCCACGATGGTGGGATAATATGAATCGATCCTGTCCATAGAACTCGGATGGGCCAGCGAAAAACGAGCTCTCAAGAGCGCCGTCTTTGCTATCATTTTGGCTGCGGGGGGTGCTAGTAAGGGGCTCTGCGAGGAGGTGATCGTTGAGATGCAGATCCTTTTGCCTGGATTTGCGAGCAGAAGAGGCATGAGAGCGAGAACGTGACGAGTGTGGCAGGGGCTGTGGCGCAGGGGCGGGGGAAGTGGAATTAAGCAGGTTCGCTATTGACGGAAGATTAGGATTAGATGGGAGTGGTTGCTTGGACGATTTTTCCAGTGCAGTGTCGTTCGAGGCTGTTGTGGAGTGTTCGGCGGGGAAGGACTTGTTGCGCTTCTTGGTGGACGCACGCTTATTCTGGAACCAGGCATTGACGGTCTTGGTTTCCCTGGGAGGGACAGTCAGGACGACAGACTCGGGGTCGACAGGACACAGCCCACGAATTGATAAGAGGGCCGATATAGCCAAAAAGGGAACTCACATTCCAAGCTTCTCAGCGAGCTCCGTGCGCTCCTCTAAACTGGGGTGCTCGTTTCTGTCGAAGAGCTCGTTGAGCGCAGCGAGCTGCACTGGGCTGTGACGATGCCGGGGCTTCTTGGAGGCGGTCTTGTCTGGGATGTCGGGGTCGTTGTACCTCCTGGAGGACGGCTTTTCGTCGAGGGACGGTCTGTCGTCGTCGCCATCATACGGGGCGGAATACGGGGGAGGAGAGGGGGGCGACCGGTGGTGGGCCTGTTTTTTCGGGGAGGAGTGCGGGGAGGAACGGTGCAAAAGTCTGTCCATGGGATGGTTTGAGGAGAAGAGGAAATTCAAGCTTGCGACATGACAAAGGCTCTGTATATCGAGCTCAGGCAATATTCCATATCGGCACCTTTTTTAAACAACTCTGTCCTAATGGCCCAATATTCACACGCCCACTTGATCTTTAAAACTGGTAACCGACCCGTATCCATAGCCAGGGCCCCCCCTTTCTCACCGATCCTGCCTGTGCTGGAGGGCTCATCGCCCCCGACGACTGCGTGCCTCTGCGTTTCGTGTCCTGAGATCTGAAACCTGCACGACTCGGTATTTTCGGTATTTTTTTTCACGAGCTCGAGTTAGTCGCACGTGGAATCGCAGTAGATTACATCATCGTATCTGATCATGCTAATTCCATGCCGCGCTCAGCAACTTACCAGCTGGCACTCCAGAACGGGACGTGCCCCAACCCATGCGTCTTCGCTTGCCGACAGTCTCGTGCTCCTCATATCCGTGTCACTTCGAAGCTTCGCATAGCTAATTTGATAGCCCCACCGCCGATGTAGGTAGTCCTTGGCTCTGGATTCGATCAGGGCGGCTGTAGAACGGCCTCGTAATGGCCGCTGACAGCACGGATAGCACGGGTCCCATCACACAGCTGACACTATTACCGGCCCATCAACGCCAACAGTCCTTGTACCCCAAGGGGTGCCACTATATTGATTAATCAATGTGTAACGTAGATCTAATGCGACGCAGCCTATAGTCCATGAGACTGGTGAGGTACATTGCACGATGCAGGGAAGAAGAGTTGACATAACGTAATGCGATTACAGACTAGATTCGAATCAAGTGCATGACTCACAAGGAACCCCATACTACTAGATATGATTCAGTAGGCGTGATCATCCATGGCAGTGGGAGTATACGGGGGTATTTATGGTGGTGATGAGAAATCCGACCACATACGGCCACCTCGTGCAGTTGGTCTGGGCATCCGCCGCAGCCACTATTAAGAGATAGCAACCGAGCACCTCCTTTGCATTTCTTCCGCGTCGATATTCTTGATCCATGCACCAATGGCACCTCTATATCCATGCAAGCGTCAGTGTGAGGGGGCGGCGGCAGGTATATCTACACCAGACGTACAGGAAACCTTCGTGTCTCAGAAAGAGTGCGCGTTTCTTGCCCTTGCTCCAAAACCTTATAGCATATGAAAGGGTGGTAATGGTGGTCGCATGTCCTACAGCGAAATGAGTGCCGGTACCACCATAGTGATCGAAACTCACCTCGAATGAAACAACCACCAAAGTAGATCCTGTCCAAGCCGTACTTCTCCGCATTCATATATCTAGATACCGGACTTCGTCAGCGAACATCAAACAGGTTCCAAGATCGGCCATCACGCACGCAATTTGTCCGATGTTATTCGACACTGCATAGAGCAGACTTCTACTGATGTCTTCGGCTTTGAACGTTCCACGTTCACCACTTGCCTGTCCCTCGCCGGTATGCTTAAAGACTTTACCAAAGGAGCTCGCGATCGTAGTGGACTTGAGCCCGAGTTTCGAGTAATCCGTCCCGTAAATATCGCCGACGAGCATGTCTACCGCTGAATTGTCGCCCCTTTCTGACAGCGCTAACATCTCTGTCAAGAAAATTGAGGGCCGCTCGGCAAACTACAATTAAACGTTACTCACCATCGAACGTACGCGCAGGCGTAAGCAGGCTTAGTAAACCCCACAGGGTACCGCCACCCAGACTCGTTCCACTCACACGTTCAAACGTGCCATCTGCATCAACCTTGATGATGGATACCCCAGAGCCAATGTTGACGAGCAAACAAGGAAGATGTGCCGAAGGCTCCCCAGTCTCAAACATGACGGCATACTTGGGTGGGTTCGGCGATGGGCGCTCGAGTGTGGGGTGATCGGCAGATGTCGAGGAAGTAGCAACCGCATCTTTCCCGGTACTTTTTGAAGAACCTGGGTGAGAGAATTCCGAAATGAGCTCGTCAGAGAAGTAGTAGACCTCCTCCGGGATCATAGATATGAACTTCATCCCTTCGATCAGGCATTCCATCTCGTCTTCTCGCTGGACTTCAACAGAGAGTTCCTTCTCAAACAGTTCTCCAAACATGTGTGCTCCCCCTCCAGTGGCCATGATTTTGACGCCCCGACGCATTTCTTCGATGGAGACACCATTGGCAATGGCGGAGCGGCTTATAAGTTCGGAAATGAACGTGATAAGACCCGATATATTGGAGGTCTCGAAGCGCTCAAAGTTGATGGAACCACCGGGGATGTGATGGACCTGAGTTGTGCGCCGGAGGATGGTAGACCGCAGTAGATCAGTATCGAGGGCATTAACATGGTTATTACCATGCGATTCTAGGACTAGGGGCGTGAGAGTTCCATTACGTGTATGAGATGAGCTTGGCAAAATGTGCGGTGAACGTGATGGCGATGCAGCAATCGAGACGGAAAGGCTACAGGGTTCAGAGGAACCCCCATGGGTAGCAGCAATGGAGGGCGAAGGTGGCTCTTCAGGTGAGCGAGTGAAATAGACTACTTTGGCGAGGGAGCCACCAATCTGCAAACATTACATATCAGGTTCGTAGCACGACAAAGAAAATGGATGGAAACGAACGTCGATAGCAATATGGGAGACTGGTTCTATGTAGTTCGGAAGGTATATGCCTCTGCTGTCGCGTGTCTTCAAAAAGACGCCCGTCAGGAAGTTAAATCGGAGACGTGCGGGCGACACGTACCTCAGGAGACTCCTCTGCTAGAATAACGGCCCCTCTGGTGTTGACATGGATGACCTTTGGGGTGGGCAGCGGCGGGGCTGGCATGGCCGACGGTGTCGAACTTGCCGTTGTCGTCCTGTGTTTTGGGTGCTCGCGATGACTCGCGGAAGGCTGAGGATTTGTCACCGCCACGGTTAAAGTACTCGAAACGTTCAACGTTGAGCGGAACGTTCTCGTTGATTCGGACGGATGGCACGAGAGCCCGGTGGTGGCGGTCAACGTTCTGCCTTTGACGCCATCGTTATAACGGTGTCTCAGTCTGTGTCCGAGTCGGCCGCACGACAAGTCAGGAAAGTCTCAGGAGTGTGTCTGGGGCAGAGTTTCGCGCGACCATGAGAAGACGTGTCATCGCCGGTATCAATCTACCCAACAGCCTCTATCTCTCGAAGTACCGATTGTAATCGCAGTAAATCAATCAGCCGCTGATCGCAGAGACAACCAAGGCACAGGCGCTCTCCTGTTCTGCCCTAACACCGAGCTCCAGAGTAACACCTTGTCCTTTCGAATACGTCATCCGGCATCTAACAAGCACTTTACCACCACCTCCCGCCACCAGCCCGGACAACTGGAGCGTGTGCACCGATGAGGAGCTTGGTATCTCTGTACCTCCCAGTGGTTCCATATTTAGTATCTCGATGATTGAGTCGCAAGCAGCTGTGAGAGTTGGTAACCGCGCAAATGGATGAATGCCATGATTAAGATGGTTAGTTACTGTTCATGAATCAAGGGACATGGTTTGACGCACCCTTGATGCTCTCCATAGCAGTGAGGGAAAATGTCTCAGTGGCAGTTGCACCTGAGCGCAATCGATCCCATTCCGACGAGAACGAGGAATAGCTTGGTATTATGTAGTCCCCGCCAGCAGCAAGCTCCACTTCCTCTAATTGATATTCGTCCTCGTATCCCTCCTCTTCAGGCTCGCCCGTCGAGGGATCGAGTTCCTTACTAATGAACTTGAGGACACATTGGAAGGACGCAGTCACATATTCCTCTGGCGAGTCTCGCGTGAATGACACGTAGACGATACTGGGTGACGTTGATGCTGTAAGTGTCGGAACAGGGAGGATAAAGTCTTCGGTCAGTCCCGATTCCGTTTGTGCCTGCATGACGACAGACACCTGTTCCAGTACGGTGTCAGGAAGGGTATTCGAGACATTGAACTGTCCAAAATCAGCATCGTGATACAATCGTCATCGATCTCTGCCGCGCACCTGAAACACGACATGCTCTGAGAATATATGCTTTACACACGTGACTTGATATTCCGTCTCTGTCTCTGTTAGCTGCACCGTTTTTGCGCTGCTGTTGAGGACAGGGCCATAATCTGCAAATTCGGCAACTTCGGCAAGCTGTTGCGCATACGTGGACTGTGTCTCCGCTGCCGTCGGAGGTGGCGGTGATGTGTTGGTCCTGGTAGGCACAGCGATCGTGTCCAACGTACTTGGACCTTAAAAACATCCTGTCATTGAACTGCAGTATCATATAGTGCGGTGTCCTCTTACGGCTCGCTTCTGCTGCCAGTTGGGCGCGGCTGATTTTTGGTATTGAAGATGTGTCAAATGGCTGAACAGCAGCGGCAGGGTCGTTGACATATGCAACAAGTTTCGACTCCAGAGCGGCCAGGGAAAACACCGATTCTGGGGGAAGTGGCCGTTAGCTATCGCGATATTGATATAAAGGGTAAAGAACTACCTTCTCTCACGTACGTGTCTGCAAGAGATTTCTCCTTGAAGACCTTCACGTACATAGCAGCACGGTCGCGAACCTCGTCGTCAACATCATCTAAACACCTTACAGAAACTATGAGCTGAGCTTTACGAGAAATCACGAAAACCTACCTGTTGAGAAGAACATCAACACTGCGACGCAGACCAGCGTCGAGGGCGTTAACACCAAATTTAGCGAGGCTTGATACGGCGGCGGCGCGCACAGTTGCATTTTCCAATACCACACGGTTATAAATATAGCGAATATACTTTGTAGGTTGCGGAGCCTTTGGTCCCTCGACGCCGAGTAGATGAAGGATCCGGACAGAGAGTTTTGTGAACTCGCAATCTTCAATGAATTCACACAAGTGTGAAAGCGCTTGTTCCTTGCAATCTGCGATATACTTGATCATGTCGAATATAGCCTCCACGACAGCTCGCTTGAATTCATATCCACCCTCGTCGCGCAATACGCCAGATAGAAAAGCAAGCATTGATACGTGTTTAGAAGGAAATTTGAGGCAAAGAGAACGGATGGCGTCGACAACGATGACTTTGAATTCGTCGCTGATCTCTGACATAAAACCTGTAATCTGCTTCATGAGGCGATCCACTGATGCTTCGTTGCCGGTCTAGAGAAATATAAGTATTACGTGGACTAACAAGCGAACATGACCGTACCTTGAGAAGTGTAGTGATAGCATACGTGGCAACACTTCTGTTGGAGTCGGCAATGAGATTTTCGAGGTCCACGTTACAGGCGGCCACGCTCGCTGGATGGATCAAGGCAAGTGCAGCCAGCGTACGCGTCGCGGCGAACTTCAAGACCGGCTTAGGAGAAGAGAGGAATAGTTGAAGGACTGCACGACACACTGAGAAGGCAAGCTTCTACATCGAGAGGGGAACAAACCTGCGATAGACTTAGTCAATTGTGCAGCAGTTACGTGCTTCATCTCGCAGATGGCTCGGGCGGCCTCGAAGTTTACCATATCGCTCTTATGCCGTAGCCAGCCATCAAGTAGATCAAGAATTTGTTTTTGCATACTAGGGTTGAATGAGTCACGTGCTGGTCTCTTCGTGACAAACTACGTACTTCGGGTCCTCTTCCATGACCTTGGCAGCATACCGAATCAGCATACACAAGGCCATCGAGCTCTTTAGTGTTGTTCCAGTACCCGATTTGCCACCACCAAGTTGCTGGATCATTTTGGTAACTGCCATCCTATCTTGCTGACGAATGAGGTAGAGTAAACCAAGAGCATGATACTGGGTGATGTAACTGGTCGACGGTATAGGTTGATATCCGCTGTTCGATGAGCTCGAGGATCCAAAGTTTAGATAGCCGCCGGAAGAACCACTGAATAAAGAGGGGGACGACTTCGCATTGACGGCCTCCTGGGCTTCGTTAACCCACCGTTTTACTATGTCTTTCGCCTGAGGGAAGAGATGATAGGAAGAAACCAGCGCAGCGGACGATATAGAAGGTGTCCGATCAACAATGGCGGCCTTGATAAAGCGTTCGACACCTTGCGCCATAGAAGGCTATAGAGAATGAGCCCGCTATGATGACATCAAAGTGGTAGCATCTCACGTCGATGATTCGGCATAACGCACGAATAGCATTTGGTCTGTAAATGACCTCGGAATTTGGTTGCATGTCTTTCATGATACTCCCCGTGACCATGATCACACCTTCCGCAGTAGAAGCCAGTTCCTTGATCGCGAGGTATACCATCTGCCTCAACGCGGCCTGTGCAATACATGATTGATATTTCTGGGGCCGGCGCGTGGTTCGACTTACATCCTTGTGCTGAAATAGTTTTGTGGTACCAAAGAACAACGTAGTGGCTTCCTGCGAGCTGAAGCTCTCGCCAATATAAAGAAGGTAGACAATCCTCGTGAGGAGAGCTCTACACTTGCGAGGGCTGATGGGCGAATCATTGAAGACGCGGGCTTCCTGGATGATCGTGGTCTTATTGTTGTAGTAAGAGCTGAGCCCGCTCTCCTCTTCCTTTTTGGACACGTAGGCCATGGCGGGCGTTCGTGAACGACTCGAGCCCGACGTTGCGCTCGAGCGAGTCCCCTGTTGACGTTTGTTTGGCTTCACACAGACTCGTCGAGATCGCAAGTCAGCTTCATGCCACACAACAGATCAGGCCCCTTGAAGTTGTCGCCGTAAATTCGTCGGTGTAATGTTGTTGGTGGGCCCGCCATCTAGTACTACTAGTGAATCCAAAAAAGGTTCTATCTGCACCACCTCAGTCTCCATCTCAATTCCATTCGTGGTCAGTGATAACTTCGCGTACTCATGGGGCCTCTAGATCTGACTTTCAACGCTCTCGGAACGGTCGAGAAATTCGGGCACCGGCTAGACTAACCAAGCTTCAGGTTATTCTATTCATGCCTTGTGATGCTTTGGCGCATCAACGACACTTGCAGTCTTAGTGTAGCACATTGAAGAATCTGGCAACCCACGCTGATCAGACCAGGCCGTCCTGGCCAGTGAATTATCAAGCATGTTGTGTATACCGTGTAGGTGCCCGATTGGCTGATATCATTCAACATGAGGTCCTAATAATGTTGCCGCTTGCCACAGATTAGCTGATCATATCGATCCCTGGTGGACTCTGGCCGCAAGTTAGTGAAACACTCGGCTGTCAACGTCGTGGACAGTTGCCCTATAACGCTTGTCTCAACGTCGATATGTATTACCCCGTCGGTGGTTCGAGAGTCGGCACACTGACGGGTACTTATCTGACAACCTCGCTTTTTTAAAGTTCCATTGAAGTTCCGTATGACGGCAACACAGGGCCTCACAGGGCCCATCCGGCATCCGGTGACTGCTTGAAGGTGGCGATTCACGGCGGAATTCCGACACGATCAGACTCCCCGATTTATATCAGACGAGTCCCCCGCGAAAAAAAAAATCAATTTCGCAACGACTAGAATTCAGTACTTCAAGATTTCACGATTTGTGGAAAAGATGGTGTACATAGCGTTCACCCAGACTTCGGTCGCTATAGATTTCAGTAGGTGGCAGAAAGGTGGTAGTACACAGGAACTACGCTTAATTTGCTCGTATCAACAGCCTTCCAATCACCCTGCTCTGTTATAAAAGGACC
>JBBPTU010000074.1:5399-49566 GCA_038094295.1 Tylopilus aff. beelii
GCTGAGTGCTGTGGGTATTGCTGCAGCACTGCAGCGGTCAAAATCCTTGCTAACTAGTAAAAGAGGTAGGATGACATAACTATTGCTAATATATAACATTAATGGTGACACACAGGTGGCAGATGCGAGATGATGCTAAATTGGATGCCCTATAAAGGATTATGGGGCTCTGTACGTACAGGTCCACGCTACGGGTGAAGCTAATTACTCACGGGGATTTGAAAGACGGAAGCAGTTTCATACCTGGTCCTAACTTGGTATGTATTTACTCCACCACAGAATATTCTGTGGCTGATGAGCAGTATTAGACGTACGGATCTGAGCAGTTCTTCGTGTCCATAGCTGTTGACACCACTCGTCTAGGTGTGAGCGGGACCTGTCCATCTATCCAATGTGTTTGAATCAGTCATGAAATCAAGGTACCGTGCTTATCATCGCAGGCGGCTGGGCTTTCCTCCCGTTCCTCGCTGCTGCGGATTGTGCGTGATACTACGCTGTATGTTCGTGTTGTGCTGACTTGAAATCTTGTATGCCTAGTGGTAATGATTATGCGCTTATACGCAATGTATCAACGGTCCAAGATGATCCTCGCGGTGCTCTTTCTATTTTACATACCGACCGTCTTTCTCTATGCCGTCTCCACGGCCTACTACAACAACCCTCGTACTCATTTGTCGGGTCAGTGGCAGTTGTTTTGATGTAAGAGCCATTCTCACCTCTTATTAGTAACTGTTCCACGAGTGCTCAATGTCTCTTACTGCGACGCGTCATGGGATTCCTTATCTGGGTTCCATTTATATTCGTTCATTCCTAGACTTACCCTCTCTGTCCTCATGTTTATTTTAGCCTTCGTCCGGTTCCTTTTGGATTCAATTCAAACATATAGGGCTACAGGTCTATGGCTGCCCAACCGGTACATCAGTCTGCTCCTTAGGGAGGGAATGCTCTACTTCGTGGCGCATGTGTTTGCTTCTTTCCTTTCTTAATCTGACCATACTCACTTGATTCTTTCGTATTCGTAGGCATTTGCTCTGCAGTATCGACTCCACCGTGATACCGATGGTATCGGACGGCCTAGGGATGGGGGGAATGATACTAGGAGTGCTCGTATATCCTTCGTTGGTCAGCCTCACTCCTCGGTTCATCATGAACATGCGCATATTATACGCGCACAACTCCCTCTCCGTCTGGAGACAGAAGCCGGGGATGGACACCAGCTTTGGACTTTCGGGGCCACCATTGACCAGCACGGAAACGAGTTCGGTTAGATTTCGAGGTTTTGAGACGAGCACGTCTTATTCGGAGGTGGAGGCGGCGGAGATGAAGGCGATTACGCACCACGGAGTTTTCGAGAAAGTGAATACTAGATAGCCACGGTCCAAAACATCAAATCAAGTCGTTCGGTCTGGGGGACACCACACGCGAATACATTTATGCACGGCACATACGTCGTGGCAATGCTCCAAGCTTCAATCGATGTTACAATATCGGTAGTCTGAGTCTGTTGTATCAAGCGAAGTTACAAGGACCGAGGTGGCATACATGTCGAGTCGGATATGGTGTAACGGCTAACATTGCCGCCTCTCACGCGGCAGCTCGGGGTTCGACTCCCCGTATCCGAGTCCTTTTTGGCTACGATTATCTACTTTAGTCTGACGGTAACATTGTTCTTCATCTCGTCGCCAAACGCCCAGCGTGCCCAACTTCCCCTGGCGTGAAGGCTTTCAATGGCGCTACTGGATGACAAAAGAAAGGAGGTCGACTCCTGCTTGCAGCAAAGTGAGTGAGCAATAAATTAAACCGGGTGTTCTACTCCAAAGTGTCACACATGTGATCGCATTTATCAGAGCACTCGCACCAGAGACCCCCGATGCCCTGAGGGATTAGATCGGTCTAGTGGAGGATTGATTTTTGAACCATGGATCCGGCATATCTGAGCGCATATCGTAGCATAAGGCAAGTATGTGGTGCATAAAAAACGACGATTTGCAAATGACGCTCTGCCCGTCCCCAGACTTGGCCACTCCAAGGTTGTCCCGCGATAAATAGCGACGTGGATATACTCATGTACAAGAACCTGTTTATTTTTCTGGGTTAGGGTTCCTGTAGATGATGTAGTGGTCAGTGAAGCCGAGGGAGGACAACAAAACCTAAGGCGATCAGATAAAGTAAGGGACACGCACATTCTCCGCTTGCCTCCAGGGAGAGTCGTGACGTTCACGAATCTAAGAGCACATCAGAGATACCTAGGACTATAGCTCCATGATCGCGCACCTGCGGTTGTAGAGCAAGCGCTTCTTAGCACGACCCTTTGGGGTCTTCCTCTTTTCCTGCTTATCAACCTTTGGCGTTTGCGATTTGACCTTGCCTGCACGGGCAAGAGATCCGTGAACTATGAAGCCGCATTTGTTGAGCGTGCGTGTTCGACGCGGAAGACGACCGATGAAGTACCTTTTCCCATATTGTTGATGACAGGAAGCTCTAGCGGATCGTATGTCTCCCTAAGCGGGGGTGGAATAACTATACAGTTATTACATCAGAAACCTCGGAGGATGCCGAGACATGTCTTTGATCGGTCCGTTCATGTTCCTCCGACTCATTACTGCTTTAGAATACACATGGACCCCTAGGCCCGATAACCAGGGCTAGTGAGTTTGTCTCCAAAACTATCGAAGCATCACCATGGAAGAAGGCGCCAAGGATGCGGAACACCTCGAACCATGGCTAGACGATGGCAACGTTGTCATCGCCGCGCAGGACAAATACTTTCGCGTTCACCGTAGTGTCCTTTGCTTTTACTCTGAAGTCTTCAGAGATATGTTCGCTGTCCCACATTCTCGCGACATCGAGGAAGAGACCATCGATGAGTGTCCTGTCGTCCGCCTGCCAGACGCCGTCTCCGACGTTGAAATCATGCTTACGGCTCTATATGATCGGAGGTAGTGGTCCACCTGCTGCTCCTGCCAAGCAATGCTTACTAAATGTGTGGTAGTTATATTTTCTTCCCCGAAACTCCCATGCCCATTGCTGTTCTTTCTGCATTTCTGCGTCTAGGCAAGAAGTATGTCATAGGACAGTTGTTCGAGGAGGCAGAGAGAAGGCTTTCATTCGGGATGTCCACGCTCGTACAAGCGTCCACGATATCAGCTGCAGGCAATGTCGTCTTATTTCCCCGGATCACCGGAACTGACCCATTCAACTTCACGGTCATGAATCTCGCAAGCGAAGTTGGGCTCTCCTCAACAGCCATCGTCACCGCATTGTATTGCTGCGTTACTTGTCCTGCGTCATCCATTGTCGATGGGTACGACTTCAATGGTGTTCGCTGTGATCTGTCGCTCTCTAACAAACGGTACTGCTTTCTCGTCCAACATTACCTTGCGGAGGTCGAGAGACAACTATTTCAATCGCTTGCTTACCCATCATCAGACTGCATATACGGTTCATCGTCTCAGAGTCCTTGCAACTCGGGGTTGCTTTCCAACCTTCGATCAATTCAATATCTTAGGTGTCCGTTCACCGTGTGGATGAACACTTGGGATAGCGGTCTCTGCTCTACCTGCAGGACCGAGCTGAGGAGGAGGCACGAAGAAGCGAGGACAAGGTTATGGAAGAATCTGCCTGTCAATATAGGCCTCGGCCGTTGGGAGAGTATTGATAAGGACGCTGTGGTCTCCTAAAGTATTTCCGAGCAATTAGCGGGATCTCGGGTTGTTAACTGTTCTCGATTGTCATGTTGCACTCGGGGACATACCTTGATCTGTAAGGCCGCGCAGGGCATACAGATTTCGCAAGGATGAATTTGAAGGCGTGCCGCGAGTAGGCGTATCGCGGCAGTCGCACTCTGAAGATTTGATCCAGATTATAATCGTTCATCCATCGACTACTAGTACGCGTCCCGTCGATATTTACACAGTGACCATCATGGCCGCTGAAGTTGGCGAAGAACCTCCTGTGTCTCGGAAAGCCGAATCAGATCGGCTAGATCCATGGGTCGATGATGGCAATATCGTCCTAGCGGTTCAAGGAAAACATTTTCGAGTTCATCGCAGCATCTTGAGTTCCTATTCCGAGGTCTTCAAAGATATGTTTGATTCAAGTTGTGCTCAACCAGATGGAGGGACCCGATCGGAAGAGTTCATCGAACAATGTCCCGTCATACATCTTCACGATGCGGCCACCGACGTCCAAATCATGCTCAAAGCTATGTACGACAGAAGGTAAGGAAGCAACGCCAGCACCTGGTCGTCGAAATTGCCTGGCTGTGAATCGCTACTAACGATTCCTTGCAACCTAGCTACCCCCTCCCGTACTACGAGAGAATTCCGCTCTCCATCGCCTCTACCTTCTTGCGCCTAGGAGAAAAGTACAACATCGAGCAGCTCACGGACGAGGCAAAGGCGAGGTTGTGTTGCGCCGTCGACCCGACGCTGAGCATCGCTGCCAAGATATCATCTTCCCAGACCCTCTCGTTATTTCCCAGCGTCGCTGGCGGCGACCCGCACAACTTCTTGGTGATGAACCTCCTGCAGGAGATGAACCTTACGGCACCGCTCCCGCTGGTGATATATCAATGCGCCATCGCCTGCCCCATGAACGCAGTCCTCGACGGTTACAAGTTCAACGACGCCGTTTGCACGTTGTCGCATGCAAATCTGCGGGCGTGGATGCTCATGAAAAATATTCTCGAGAATTTTCGCATTCGGATGGCGCAGAGCTTGCGCGTATCCAATAGTTGCGTCGTCCAGTCAAGCTGTGTGTTGCACGTCCGTCGGCTGTGGTCGGACGATGTTGCAGTCACGCAACCCTTTGGTCCCTGGAGACACGAGTGGGACAAGCTGTTTTGCGATGCATGCAGGGCAGACTTGAACGCATGGCGGAACGCGGCGATCCAAAAAGCATGGAATCAGGTACCGACAGTTTACGGTTTTGATTCTTGGGCAGAGGTTGCAAGAAACTTGCAGGACTTCTTTCCTTCGATATAATGTGTTATTTAGGTATACCAATCATTGCCAGTGTACGATGCTGCTAGCGAAGGCAAGTGTTATCGACAGATATCTTGTTACCCCTTTAATAGCCGGCCTGCCGAGAAGGAATGGCCCCTAACTCACCTCATCATCCCCCGCCATCAGAAAGCTCGGCCATGCGTACACCAAGTCATACAGCCCAGATGGAAGTGGACCGTCTAGACCCATGGAAAGAAGACGGGAATGTAGTTCTCACTGCGGAAGGAAAACACTTTCGCGTCCATCGCAGCGTATTGAGCGACTACTCCCGAGTCTTCAAGGACATGTTTGACTGTTCCAATGTAGTCGATGAAGAGCTCATTGAACGCTGTCCCGTCGTACACCTCCAGGACTCCGCCGCAGACATTCAAGCAGTGCTAAAAGCAATGTACGACAGGAGGTTAGTATGATAATGGCCTATTATTGCCCTGAGGTCGTTGACGAACGGATCGAATTCACGTTTCAATAGCTTCCCCATGCCATACTATAACAAAGAGAAGAAAACATCTCTCTCTGTTGTTTCCGCATACTTCTATCTGGGAGATAAGTATGCCATCCCGATGCTCATGGAAGAAGCGAAAGCGATGTTGTGTTTCGATCAGGGCATGTCCATGAGCGCAGCATCTACCATCACACAGACCAATAAGGTTGAGCTATTCCCTGCAATCACTGATTGCGATCCACACAATTTCCGTGTGATGAACCTCCTGCAGGAGATGGGCGTTCAAGCTGCTCTTCCAATTGCAATATATCAATGCATCATCACCTGTCCCTTACTGGATGTTGTTGACGGCTACCAAGTTGATGGCTCATTCTATTCGTTGTCCTCTGCAAATCTGCGGTCATTTCTGCTGATGAAAAATGTACTGGAGAACCATCGAGTGCAGCGGGTGAAGAGCTCGCTGGATAGTATTACTTGCAAGCGGTCCGCTTGCGAGCATAAAGCACGGCAGATGTTGACGGAGGATATCGATGGCGCACCACTTGCACATTGGAGGCATCAGTGGGACAGCTTCTTCTGCGAAACTTGCAGGTCACATTTGAAAACGAGGCGCGAAGCAGACATGAGTAAGACATGGGATGAAATGCCTAAAGGCTTCGATTTTCAGTCTTGGACCCAGGTGAAGATCAGAAAAGTGATGACATTCCATCCCATCGCACCATAGTGTATTTTCCAATTGATACTTGATCACCTGGAAGGTCGGTTGTGATAGGGGAAATGAGACTCGAGCACAATTTAGGCATGATATGAAGTTGGTCTCTGTTTCGCGACATAAACCATAGGCGCGACGCATAAAAAGATCATAAGGTGGTTGAATACACGGGTGAAACGGAACTTCACGGTACTCCTTCACTCTGCGTCGACGACAGTTGTTTGAAGGCCCTGATGGACGAGGGTCAGCAAAACAAATCACATGATATGATAATGGCGAGGAAAACTCACCTTGAAAGTAGTCACTGGAACATGACTAGCATACGTGTAGAGCTTCTCTTTTGCGTTCTCCTCGTCATTACGTTTGCCTGAGATGTACATGAAGCAAGTATGCCAGACAGGGTCGCATGGTAGATACTTACGCTCCAACTTGACGCGTATCCGATGTGGAACGGTTTTGATTCCTTGTGCCCACAGAGCCTGGTTGAGCTTGGGGTCGAGTCGCACGTCTTTGGTGCCCATTGATTTCCTGGCGAACTCGACGACGCTCTTGACAGCCCAAGGAGCACGCTTTTTGAACGAGCGACCATGCACACACTTGTGCAAATGGATCGTGTACTCGCGCGACACAACATCTTGGAGAGCCGAGCGCTTGCCGGTCTGGACGAAATGCGGGCGTGGTCAGCGCGACAGCTCCTCCAGACACCACATCAGACCAACTTTCCCGCTTTTCGTTCTTGCCTATTTGGCTAGTCAGAACTCGAAAGGGACGGGCACGAGCTACATACCATGTCTTGATAATGTCGATGAGCCGATGGTTGGACAGCCTAGTCAAGTCTGCTCCTCGCTTTGGTTGTGTTTGTGCTCTGGGGACAGTAGACAAGGTTTGTGGCTGGAAAGCCTTGATACAGTTGTTCGGCAGATTCCGAACGCTAACTCCAAGTAAGACGTTATTTCGGACCGCGACTTCGGAATTGGGGGGATTTGTGTCGTTATAATCGCACCTGTCCACTCTACTTCCGCCGCATCCTGGCGCATTTTACCAGGCCATCCCTCCCAGCCGTTTTTTTTTTGGATTTCATTGACGTGGGGAAGTCGAGCGAGCAGAGGTGGCTGGTTTTAAAATAACTGAGAGTCCTAATAGGCCATCACTGAGTACCATTGCCAGCTAGCCCTAATATCCTCAACTTCTACATATGTAGCCTAATTCATACGTTTGTGATAACTCGCGTTGTAACCCCTGAGCTCGAAGGCTTGACGGACTTGACGCGTGTCGCGATGTGCACCATATGATACATGCGTCTGCGGTAACTCGACTCGCGTTGCTTGGCAGCGAATCTGAGCGTTGTGAAGTTGTGAACCTTGAGGAACTTGACACGGCTCGCGAGCTTGTTTCGTGAGTCCCAATTCAGAGGCCGCGGCGCTATGCGTTGACGTTGCAACTGGTTCCGCCGACGGTCGTACCGTCTGCCAAGCTGCCACCAGAACTCCTACCACTAGGAAGTTTTTATATTGTGGATACCCTTTCTTTGTTTTCTCTCTGGCCCCTCGAGTCTAGGCTTCAGTTTCTACCTGCCTACCATCGTGGGCACCTCGAATCGGGTCAAATCAGGAAAGCTTCTGCGGCCGAATCCCCTCGAAAGTCCGCTCCTGTGGGCGTTAGCGACTCAATGAATGGCAAGACACTGTGGTTGAAGTTGAGACGAGTACCAACACCCTTAGCACTGCTAGTGGGTTTACTGCTCGGGCTGCTCATCGGTCGTTCATTACCCTCCAGTGTACGTTCAACGCGATATACCAATTCACCTAGGCCTGTCTGACTTTCAACCAGTTTCTTGCCCCATCTTGGAGGGACAAACCTATTTATGTTTCCCGCTTGTCTGCGCGGAAACAGCTCACGCTACCAACCATTGAACAGCGTCGCCGGGTGTTTGAACTTCTCTCCACGCTTTCGCCGCATCATACCGCAGAATGCACGCGCAACTCCCAACCTCTCTACGTCCAGCAAGTTCGAGAACGTTACAAGCCGCTCATTGGCTTCAATCCTGCTTCGAAAACGTCCTGGCTGTCGCCGTTCGACTTGGGCAGCTTCCATGATTCCCAGCACGTCCATCTCATCCCGACGAAAGACCACAAGTACTACTTCGCCATCAACCTATATAATTCGTTCGATATCATCCCAGATCTATTCGCGACACTCTTTCGGGTCTCAGCCATACTAGGATATCATAATGTGTATGTCTCCATATATGAAAATGGTTCGACGGATCAGACCAAGGCGTTACTTCGCATATTCGACGCGCTCACAAAGAGCGTCGGGTTGAGAGTGACGATTCGTACGTCAACAAGGGCGAGGGGAGCGTTTAACCATCGCATCGAATACCTTGCAGAAGTTCGCAACCAAGCGTTCAACCCTCTTTACGAGCTCAGAGACTCGCACAACGAGTACTTTGATACCATTGTCTTCATGAACGATATCCTGCCTTGTGTGGATGATATCTTGGAACTTATCTGGCAAAGCCGGAGACAGAATGCAGGCATCACTTGTGCTGCGGATTATATGTATCATCAAGCCCTCGTAAGTCATTAGCCATTTTCCCATTGCAATATTCGTCATCTGACAGTGTGTTTAGGGTTCGCCGGTCTTTTACGATAATTGGGTGTCCCGCGATATCAATGGAACAGCGCTCGAAAATGCACCCTTTGAAGCCATCTTTCATGACCCCCAATCCTCTGAGCGGTTCCAGATGCACCTTCCCCTTCAGATGCAGGCTTGCTGGAATGGCGTCGCAGTGCTAGATCCTGCGCCATTCTATACGCCACCCTACGTCCGCTTCCGCATGGCAAAACTAGTCGAGAACGAATGCTCGGCATCAGAGTGCAGTCTCATTTGTAACGACTACTGGGAAGCGGGCTATGGCCGAATACTCATGGTACCTAGAGTGAAATTGGCATATGACAAGGTGCGCCCGATAGAATAGATCTTCTGTGCTTGGGAATACTTATCGTAACTGGACCTACAGAAAGTGTTTGACATTATCCATCCTCAAAGACGAAACTTGAGTGCTATACGGGGCTATGTGCGTCTCGGGGGACTCCCTGATAATCCACGTACGGACCCTCAAGATCGGTCGTGGTTTGGTCCCCACGACAGACTCTTCACTCCAGAGGAAAACGAGGACATAGAGTTTGTAGAAGGACCTTCACATGGTAGGTGGTCTTGTTTGTCAATGCAACATCAAAGACTGATTGCACTCGATTTCCAAAGTGTGGTGTTGGGGTTGGGATGGAGCGGGCGACATCGACGGTCCAGACATGGAACCTATATGGGAGCCAACACCGAATCGGTCACAAAGCACGGAGGCGGTGAGGGTGAAGCATCAAAGGTTAATAGACGGCCTATGAAAGTTCACGGTCGGGGCAAGGCTTTGCTTAGATCTCCGTTTTTTGTCTTGTGTCGAATCTATTGATCCCCTTCACATTTTCTCGGTAGGTTCGCTCAGACTAGTAGAACAACGATCATGTAGGACGGATAAGCAGTTGGGCTTTTGGCACAGTTGGTAGCGCGCATGCTTCGCATGGTGATTGCATGAGGTCGTGGGTTCAACTCCCACAGAGTCCATACGTTTTGTCTGTACACTTTTTAGTAGCAGAGTGTTGCCACGTCATTGACAATTCTGCGGGTGGCAGCAATGAATTATTACGTGGTAACAGGATCGCCGCCCAATCGTCGCAGGCGTCACGTTTCAGCACCCTTTTTTTATTTGATTCACGTCGGAATTTGTGCGCTAACCGCGGGCATCGTCGCCGAGGCCGCGTCTGAGCCGTTCACCACCTCACAACGCTACGATTACACGAGACGTTTCATCCGTCGTACGCGGGTGACCCATGCAGCGACGTTCAGGTCTAGCAAAAGGTCTAGCACGCTGTAGCATCTCCATTCCGTCACAGCACCGTCTCACCGGGATGGGCGTTGACCCAATACGTTCACGATGGCACCGACGCTTCTTTGGCGTACCAAATCGAATATGGGCCCTCTTGCTTGCCTTCGTGTCCCTTGTCGTGCTGTCGCGCCAAGTTATCTCCCACCGTCAACCGCAGCAAGTCAGTACTGCCGGACTGGTGCCGATAAACTACCTTCACTCGTCCCAGTATCTCGCTACCGATGCCCCAGCAGGGAACGTGTCCAGCAATCCCTTTCGCTTCTGCCCAGCATTCGGACCCGGGGACACCATTGCAAAGAAGTATAGCACGACCGCGCTTGCCCAGAGTCGGTTACACCTTGGGAGCGGAGGGCGTGTACACCGAGTGATTCACAAGGCGTTGTTGGGTCAACCCATCACGATGAGCGTAATAGGCGGTTCTGGTGAGTCGTATAATGACACCCAATTGCTGCGTCCTTGACTCGTCTGGCCAGTGACGGCATGCCATGGTGCTGGTGACGATCCATTATCTCCCTTGTGTTATCCTTCCCTTTTCTTCCAGTGGTGGCTGAGCGTATTTCCACATCCTGCTTCCGAGCTCACTAATGGGGCCATGCGACGGACGAATTCGGGGTATTTTAGCTTTTGTAGTGCACATCATGTGCCCGAAAACACGGACCTTGTGATAGTGGAGTTCGACGCCGACGATCCAGCGTGAGTGACAGCCAACGTTCGCATACACCGTATTCCTTACCCCCTCTTTGATCAGCAACCAGATGGGCATGGAATACTTCGAACTGCTTGTTCGCTCATTGCTTGATAGACCCGATCAACCTGCGGTCGTGATCTTTGGCCACTTTAGCCCACAAATCCATGATGCATACGGCTTTGCTGGGCCGGATCACTGGCACAACGTTGTCGCGCGATTCTACGACGTCCCTCACATCAGGTGGGTCTCTTTGTCTTGGGCCTGGAAGATCATGGTTACAGTTTCCACAGCGTGAAACCAATTCTATACCCTACGTACATGACTGACCCAGATCTTATCAAACCATACTATGCCGACACCATTCTCGCTAATTCCGCAGGCCATGTTGTACTCTCAGATATCTTGATTTCTTACTTTCAATCCCAGGTCTGCGCCGCGTGGGCAACGGCCGGTGGCCACTCATACGAGACAATTCCCCTTGTTCTCTCTCCGGGGTACAGTGGGGATACTCATCTGTTCGGTGGTATTGGCCTTCGGAAGGGTGGGGCCGCCCCAGGGCTGGGCAAGGCTGGTGAAGAAAATGCTGCCCATGAAAAGAAACCTGTACAAGTGCCCGCTGCTGATTCCCAACCCGTCGTTCTCTACCCTGAACTGCGTATCCCACCCACCCGTATCGGTACTCGACCAAAGGCGTCACGACCATACGAGGAGCCACAGCCATTCTGCGCCTCTGCCAACGATCTGGTGAACCCGTTACCGCCGTCGTTGTTCCACGGTTCAGGCTGGCACCTGGCACACACTGATCAGGGCACTTCCCCCTTGCTGACTGCCGAGCACTATTGGCATAGTTGGATGCCCCTCAGCGTGTTGCGCGTGCCGATCAAGGTCGGCGCGGGCGACGTGGGTATCTATTATGTGAAGGAGCCGATCGAGAAAATTGGGGAAGGGAGCCAGGTGGAGTGTTGGGTGGATGATAACATCAGAGGAGCTGTAATTCTCGAGAATGCAGGCAACGTCGTTGAATCTGTGCCCACGTACGTTTTCAATTCTCTCGCTGGCATGTTACATGTTCAGACAGTGCTATGCTCGCAGGCTCGAGTTGATCGACCACTTTGTGGCTCGGGGAAGTCACTATGTAGATTGCATGCTGCTTGGGGAGGAAGGACAGGCAGTTCCTTCGTTTAAAATCATCGGGGTCTTCGCGATGTGACAATGGCGCGATTCTGGGTCCACTTTTGGCTGATTGGGCCTTAGGAGACGAGTGCACGATCATATTGAGCTCAGTTGAATACTAGACTCATCGATATACAACTTGATACAAATCGGTGGTTTTTTCTTGGGCATAACTTGAGGTCTAAGCGTGGGAGCCATGACGTCGGAAATGCTGTGCTACCCTGCCTTGCGCCTATGAGCTGCGGACAGAGCCGTTCCGTCTCTCACTCCACCCACCATCCTTGTTACCTTTCAATTTTCGACTTTTATTTTCTTCCTGAACGCCTGAATGATGGGTTTCCAAAGGGCTCCGCCGGCCGGTGGTGAGTTTGCGTTCGTCCGAACTGTCATTTTTACTCGCTAATCAGCCCGCTATAGAGGCGCCACCTGCATATCGTTATGTCGCTAGGGTCTACAGAAGAAGTCTGAGGCCCGTCGTCCTTGCAAGTCCGTGCCATTATTTACATTTACGAGGACACGCTCATCGTTCACCCTAGTGTCGTTTGTCACTGCCATCTGGGCCCTAGCATGGTATGCGTTTTTCCTCCGTCAATCATAAACGAATCTGAACCGATCCTCATTTCAGGACCGTATGTTCCGGCCTTGAGCTCGGCTTCAAGCCCTATTTGACCGAATATTTCTAGGTGTCGTCTTTCAGGCAACTCCAGATTGCCCACAGTGGTGCGTTGCACATTGAATCCGCGGGTTGGCGGTACGACGTCCTTTGCAGAAGGTCTGCCTAAACTCGCCCCACTTGCTATTGCGCAAAGAGTGTTATTTGCAGTCGCATTGGTTTTCCAGACGTTTGGTGTCGTGGCTGCTGCGACGGTAGGTTCTAGAACGGCTCGTGGATGTCATGACTCATCGTGGCGGTCCAGCAACGATTTACCCTGATCAAGATATATGCATTCTTGTGTGCAATGAGTGCACTACTCGTGGTTGGAGTCGCAATCATGAGAGTCGTTACCCACTTTGTATACAAGGTATGTGTGAATCATCGCTGATATTCTGTCGTTACTTACATGTTGGTAGCCCGAGTTGATCGCGGAGTGTACAGCCATTGTACAGACTGGATCTACCGGCTCGGTCGGTGTTTGAGTCTGGCTTCGCTTGCTGTTACTGATCTTCTTCGCTAGGTTTTCGGGATTTGGGGCTTGAACTTGAACCCGGATTCTAATCTTAGTCCTACTGAAGCTGCACAGTGTGAGTTTCCAGTATTTGTGCTACCTTGCCAGGTTGTGACATGTTTTAGACTGCCAAAACGACTGGAATCATGATTCCTGGGCGGAGATTATAGTGGCTATTCTCGAGATCCGTAAGCGATGTTGTGTCTTAGAGACGCACTAGGATCTGATCATCTTCGAACTAGTTCTTGGATTATTGTTCACGTCCTTCGCGTTTGCGTACTACCGGCAATCGCTCGATCCTACTAGCCCCGCCAATGCGTCCCGCTTGCCAGCCAACCAATCACGCCTGGATGGCTATCCTACATACTACAACCCTCCGTATGATGCGAACGCCTACGCGCCAGTCTATCTACCCCCGCCAGGCCCGCCTCCCTCTAATGGCAAGCCGCCAGAATACAAGCGCAACTCGTATTCGACGTATGCCGGGGGGAAGGACGCAAAGGACGACCCGTTCGCTGATTATGATAGCCCAAGTGTACCGATGCCGACCCATTGGGTGGAGGACCGGGATGCGCCACCCGCGAAGCGGGTATGAGCCGATCAAAGATCGATACCGCCATGTTGTTTCATTGCTTGCAGACATGTAACTTGTGTTCAGGTTGTTCTACTTATAGCTTCTTGATGTCTTTTATGTTACTCGGACGAATCTGAAATGACTGTACCGTACATTCTGGCTGACACACTGCGATTGTTGATGGTATATTTCCCTTACCTACTGGAAGAGCTTGTTCGAATGCCGCGACTGATAGATTGTCAAACATGGCTTATAATATAACAAGGACTATAGAGTTGTAACGTTGAGTACCGAGTAACCACGTTGGTGTGAACGAAATGTTGTTAGTGTGCAATCTCGCTGACGGATCTTCTTTTGGTGGAGTCGTCGACTCAAATTTCCTCGTTCTTGTTCTTCGCTGCTTCAGTCTCGCACTCGGACTTGTGCCGCTTCCAATCTGCCTTCTGACAAGCTATACCACAGTATGAGACTGCTTTGCACCTACATGCACGCGGATCCAGATAAGCGTAGATTAACGTTGCCATTCGTGCTTACCGGGCACATGCTTTACTAGCACCTCCCCACTGGAACAACCGATCCTCGACGACAGGATCTCTCTCCCCTCGGACCCGGGACACCTTAAACTTTAGCAATGCGCTCGTCTCGGGACACCTGGCATAGCTGCACCCGTAAAACTCTGTCCCTACAAAGTCCCATCGGCCCGAGACAGTCAAGATCATCCACCCGTGGCGTCTCCGCGTCGCGTTAGGTACGTTGCGGTACTTCTTCAACAGGGGGAGCCACTCTGCCACCGAGTGGAACTTTTCGGGTTTCTTGCTGAGACGGCGATGGAGGAAGTAGAAGATGATCTCGCGGTCCGAGAGATGGCTCGCACGTTCGAACGGCTCAAGACCGTATCGCGAGTAGATCTCGTGCATGATGTTTGCAAAGATGTGCGATTCCTTGGGAGGGGGAGGTCAGCCGACGAGGGTTGCGCTCAGGGAAGAGTGGAAACTGACTGCAAAGCTATCGCCGGTCGCGCTCAGCTTCTTGATCAGCCCATGCATGATACCTAGCAGCGATTCTGGGGTTTGATTTGCCCAGGCCTTTCTAGGCAGTTTTTCCATGGTGGTCTTGCAAAGGCCATCTTTGCAGGTGCTCTCTGCCTATCCGCTCGTCATCTTCGTGATGCGAGGAGCGCTTCAGCAAACTTACCCAGTCTTTGATCAATGCTGGCAAGCCGCCTGCATGAGAAAACTTGACGAGAACATTTTGGGTCCAATACACTGGACGCATCGCGTCCGTCAGCGCATCGCCCAACGCAACTCGATATACTGGGGTCGTGCTCATCATGACGAGTCTCTTCATCGCCTTGTCATGTCGCTCCCTGTCCTTTTCGTCGTTGATCGGGTTAATCAAGAACGCGACGAGAACGTCTCCGAGGAAGAAGCCGAGTTGGAAAGCTGCGAGGTCCTCATCAGAGCTGTCTTCCAATTCGCCCACCTGGAAGCGATCATCGTCCTCGGATTCAGGATCGGCGTTGACGGCTTGGTCGACGGCTGCTGCTTCGAGCCGCCACCGACCGATGTCGATCGGATCGTCGAGTACGAAGGTCGCCATTTCCGGAGCGCTGGAGAGGCACGCACGGAGCCTGGCTGGACTAAGCTGAAGGAAGAGACCGCATTCGTGTAGTTTGAGTCCGACGTTGTTCATGTCCTGCTGATCGCAGAATTTAAACTCGGTCGTCTTTCGTTTGGTGATCACCGCGTCGTAGTATACCCGGAGGAGATGCCGAACGCGTCGGAAGAGGTCTGGAAGCTGTCGGGTAATGGACGTTATTAGTACCTCCTCGCAAGAGGGCGCGACGTGCCCCTGAGAGTGGGACGCATATCATACCTGTCGTAACTCCTCGCGCGAGACCGGACCATGTCTCGTGAGGGTTTTGTAAATCTTGTTGACGGACTCCGTCATACCCGTGGCGATGGGTGGGTCGAGCAATGGTGCGCTTTGAGAGCCTTTGCAGAGAACATCAGTGATCGTCTGAACGGTCATCCCCAAGGTTGCCACGCCGAGTCGTCCCATGACCTGTTCGTGCACTGTCCCCTTGGTACGAGGTAAGGAACCGTTCTCGGTCTCCCTCTTGTATCTCTCCATCGCCACTCTGTACATGTGGATCGCGGTGCGATCGCATCAATATCCTCGCGAACGACGCCCCGATGTTCTCACCTCATGTTTGGCGTCAAATTGAGGAGACTCGAGTAGTCCATGGTGGACCCCTTCGCGGGCGAGTTGCGAGAGGCAGTAAAAAAGAAAGGTAGGTTGACACGAGGCGTCCGGCTCGGACGCACTATAAAAACGCGCTGCTGTCATGGAGCCAAACTGTCGACCTCGCGACCCGCTAAAATTTTTGAGCTTCCTTCAAGCTTTCAGGGACCTAAAGGTACGTGGTGCATAGCTCATTATCGGCGGACAGATCCGCCGAGTGCCAACTGGTACGCCCACTTCTGTGTCATTGTCAGAGGCCGATTCGTACCCGTGTTGGCGATTCCCGTAGGTGAATAGAAGTAGCGGGCTTCAAGTGACTCGATTCCATCGCTAGTTCCGAGAAAGCCTCGTTGCAAGCGCCACGGTTTCCGGTGTAAGAGTAGTGATCGGAAGTTGGACCTGAGCACCGTCAAAGATTCAAGTCAGCGAGAATCGACAGTAATTTTCCACCAAGCACCTCATCTCGAGTCAGAAATGCTGAATCTACGCGTATATTACATAGACCCTTGATAACTATCAGGGCAAGGCATTGACTAGGTGTGATATAAAGAAGAGCATCTGTTGAAGTGCAGGGGAGGATAGGCGACAGCAAAAGCGACCCGAGCTGCATTGAGAACGATGGGGGTGCGGGGCACAAAAGTAGGAAGGGGGCGCGGGTGCCGCAATGCAATTGGCAGAATGGCGAAGGTGACTGATCTGAATGAGGAGAAAGTCAGGTAGGCTCGGCAAGAGAGTTTGTGGCTTGGCATTGACCTTCATTGGCACCCTCAACATTGGCCATGCCCAGGCCAACCAAGAGTCGCAAGGCAGCGCAAAAGTCTTATAAAACCGAGCCAGTGCAACTTGGGCCCGTCGGCCGCTTCCCGCTGGCTCAATATGCCTCCGTTCTTGGTGTACGCCTGATCCTCGTCGGCTTTACCGCTCTCTTCCTTCCTCAAACGACACGGCTGTTTGGACCTCTCCCCATCCGGAAGACGGACAGACCTCAATCAGAATTCATGGAAGCGTTGACCATGAGCCCGTCGCTCACCCTGGGTTGGATATCCCTCGGGCTCACATTCTTGGAACTCTGGTGGGCGAGTTGGATGGGGTGGCTTTTCGAACGGTCAGTCAAAGGGACCGAAGTCTGGATCAAACTGGACCGCATGCGGTTCGACGGGCCAGGATTCACGGTGCGCAACGACAGGTCATCGCATCCACCCTGCTCACTCATCTCTTTAGAGATTGAAGGACGCGACTGGCTTTACGCTGTGTGTTACAGTGGCAGTTTATGGTGTTGTTGTGCTGTTTGGTGCCCCAGTTTTAACGTGAGTCTGCTCTTGTCTAGTTTTTATAGTAGCGTCGTCGAGTCTTCCTGGAGGCATATCCCTCAAACAGCGCTCCTGGCTTTCGTAGTCGCTGTATTGACTACGTTCACACCGGCATTCACACTTGGGGTGCCGTCTTTGGCTTCGGATACGCCGTCGATGGTCAACAGACTTACGTGGACACGGCTATTTGTTGAGCTATCGTAAGTAAATCATCTTGCCAGCATGACCTGCTAGCAAACTCCTTTATAGACCAAGAAATGCGCTCGAGCGTTCGATGGTCTATCCCGCAGTTGGCACGTTCGTCGGCGGGTGGCTAGGCGCTATCCCCATTGCATTAGACTGGGACCGCCCTTGGCAGGTATGTTTGGATTAACCCTTGCGGTCACATCTTTATGTATTTCGCTGTAGGCATGGCCCTTGACACCGGTCTTCGGAAGCATTGGAGGTTACATCATTGGTGCAATCCTAGCGTTGGCTTTCAGCACGGTCGAGTGGCTTGCCATAGAATATGCCCAGTCACAGCGATCGGAATCCAAGCACAGTTGATATTGAAACGGTGCTAAGATGACTGGTTGCAGATGTTCTGAAGTTCAGTTACTCGATTCGTGAGCATCTTTTGTGCAAACGCCTGATATAGCACTCGATCGTTGTACATGGTCCTGAGGTACTGCAGCCACCTTCTGACACGTAGGTCCGTTCTGCCGTCCGAAGGGTATTTGGTGACGTACGGCGGGTGTCCAGAAATTTCTCCTCGCATCCATCTGAGGAGAACGAGAATAGAGCACTGACTCGGGTGATCGTATAATATGCTCGTACATGAACCATGATACTCGGCGGATCATGGCTATGACAATGGGGCAGTAGTACCAGAGGTCAATTGGCAAGGCCAGAGACCTGACGTCACAGATCAGCTTTTATGTGTGGGAAAATCTAGTACCACGTTTTCTCTTGCTACTACCTGGTTGTATGCTTCAACTTGACATCAGGCTGCCAACCGACTCTACGAACCCCAATGAACCCATTTGATATGTAACAATGCACTGTGAGTGGTCGATTCTAAGCAGGTGTCAATACTTGGTGCTGGTGTCATGAACCGGCGACCACTGTAACTAAAGCCACGTGGCTTCTCAGAGTTCAACAAAACTTCAGGCTCTCAAGGCGCTGTGAGTTATTCTCTTCGATGAGAATCATGGTGGCCATAATAATTATATACTAGGAATAAGTCCTTCCCATAGAGGTACCCATGTCACTATCCCGGACATATCAACCATGCTGCAAAGAATACAACAACGAGACACCCTGTGCCGAGGTTACGGGTCGGTGAATACTTCTTGACCGAAAACCTATCCCGCGGAGAAAAGTATAGCCTATAAAACACACAAAGGCGGCGATGCACCGAGATGACATGGTTGCAAGGCACGCCATTAACCCTTGGCATCTGCATGACTCCAGCCTATCATTGCAGGGGCACACCGAATCTCCAATAGTCATGCGATCCCGCTCGCTGGTACACGCCAAACCAGGTATGTAAACGATGGGATTCATCGAGACAATAGAGCGACAGGCGATGATCCGATCGGACCTGCGGCCGAACTCCGGGTTGGGCTGACAACACCCGGAGCATCAAGGCAGTTAAAGTTCACGATCTGCAGAATGTCTATTTGGTTGCATGTTACATCGGACGTATTTGGATCAGCATCAAAAAATAGCTACGAGTGTAAACACTCATGGAACACCATCGGAAGAAAGCCATCCCGAGGGACTTGACCTCAAACGGATGTCAGTAAAAGAAGGTAAGGTGGTATCAAATGTACTAACGAATAGTTATATTCAATCATTCCTTGCAGACGAGCGCAAGGAAAAGTAATCTATCGCTAAAAGAGACTCGACGAGATATTATTACATTGTCAGTGCCCGCTTTAGACCAAGAAATACGCTCGAAAGCAATCCGAAAGCGTGATTGTCCACCCGTATTCCATGGGAACTGGCCCTTATTGTACTCAGTTTCAAGCTAATCCTCATTGATATTCTCCGTAGCCAAGACATTCGATACCGCTTTAGTGAGCCTCAGGTATACACTAGTGTCTCTGCACAGCCAGATAACTTGTCAATGGAAGAGCTGTAAAACCCGACAACAATTGATGCGCCACAATTCTAGTGATGAGGTATCTACATTTCTAGGAAAGATTTCGCAGCGCACGGAGATCACCTATCGATTCTGTCACATATTTTGGGACTATCGGTGAGGCGTTGGCTCCAGTGATATCTTCCATCGAAGCTATGCCTAGTTGGATTGTATCAACCCCATTCTTCGTATGATGTAATTGCTTACCTGTCAGAACGAGGAGTGTTGCGAGGCCTCCGGCTTGCCCGAAGAGTATGTCAGTGTTCAGACGGTCTCCCACCATGATGGTACGTGCTGGATCAAAGTTGACTCTATCCAGGGTATCAGCATCCGAGGCAATTTGAACGGAACCCGACCGATTTACTTCGCTCGGATGCAATCCAACATCGTCTTCGCGGGCTTTCCAATAGTGACTGGATCCTTCCCTAAAGCGAAGCGTAGAGGTGCACTAATGGACCCGGCCCCGGGGAGCAATCCATGAGCACTTGGGAATGTACTGTCGTCATTAGTGACAAGGAACTGGCATCCAGGGTTACGAGTGAGGTATTGGAAGGCCTTTGAAAGCTTCGTATAATTTATCTTGACATCAAGACCGCACAGAACGGCAGCAACGTCGGTATCTAGGGTGAAGTTGGCCAGACTGAATGGTTCCAGCGTGTTATCTGCCGGATCCTGTACAAGATACCGTGAACAAGAATGTGCTGGAGACCACATGCGGAGCGTACCGTGCCTCCAGTGAAAGCTACGCCTTCCTCTCTCAATTCTTCTTCGAGCCCGGACATCCCGATGACATACACCTTCTTGTCCTTTGGAAGTTTCATTACGGAAGAGACATACACGGCGGCCGCGTATGCAGACCCATAAATCTCGTCCTGTATCATAAAACGTCAAACGACAGAACCTGCTGTTTACGTTCGGCGTAAGCCTGGAAAAGGTGCCTCACCGCTGTGACTTGTACTCCAAGCTGGTCGAACTTGGTCTTGTAGTTCTTTCTGGACTTGCTAGCATTGTTGGTTACGAAGAGGAGGCGTTTGCCTAAGAAATTCGATGGATCTGATTACGAAACGGCGTGCCAATTGCGCTTGCCTCGTTTCCGCAAGAGGTCGAGTACCTCTATGGCACCATCGATTGGGCGATCTCCGTGCCATAGGACGCCGTCGCAATCAAACATCCATGTGTCGTAGTTTTCTAGCAAGGAATTGTAGTCCTCATTGGAAGACAGGTGGGTCGCCATTGGGGTATACTGGATATCGGCTAAATTAATAAGAAAAGGAAAGTGGCATCGGAACACTACACATTCCATATCGGGTCTCCCCGAAACCACCATCTTAGACTCTGAGACCTCCCTCATCGCGTTGGTTAATATGAATGCTCGCGGCTGTTTTCTTTTAGTTCTGAACGAGCGTGTCTAGTGAGTGTGGCTTCCCGACCGCTTGGTGACCACGGCTTCACCGTTTGTCCTTAGTACGTCTCCTGAGTGGTCCCCTGCTATAACTGGCGCTCTCCCTCTTATCTATCTCCTTCGCTGAAGTGGAGTAGTACTCCCCTGGTCAACCCGAAGACATGACATGGGCAGAAGGAAATTCTAAAGTGTCGGACCATTTCTTTGGCGTAATCCCATTGAAACTCGGATGGAGGGGACTTTTCCTCTCCGAGTCGCCTTCCCGATTACCGTTTCTCTGTTCGCTAGTTGGTCATCGTCTACCTGGTTCAAGGACCTCTTCGCCGCGACCTCAGAGCCAGGCAAGTCTCCATAGTTTACGGTGCGCGAAAGACTGCACCGTACGTACTCTTGTTATCAGCCCACCAGTTCGCTGGGTACAGACCTCGTCATCGGATTGGGTAGCCCCCTCAAAGGTGAATCCCTCAGACCATTCTTTCAGAGATTCCTTCATGGACTTCATCTCGTCGTAATTACAGCAGGAGAAAACAGGTGGCTATTACCGTGTAAGAATGGCGCCGCTAGTTATGCTACTCGCCATGTCTCCTACGCTCGAACCATCTCTTCAAATTCTCCGCATGGACACTGATTGAACTACACCAACGCTACTGCCATGGTTGTTCGGTGCTGAGCCCTTTCTGTTTCCATCAAAGTTTCAATCGGCGTTAATTCTCTTACTCCTTCATGTCTCGATTGATATAATACCTCGGTGATTTACATAACCATTAGCGAGAGTCGTCGTAAAGTCACTACTCCGATCACCACGTTATGTACTGATGCTTTGTCAGTTTTTGCCTCAGCATGACAGAGTCGGTCTCTTGGGACTGAGCCCGCAGTATCAAGACCATCGCCCCGGTGGGATTAATTATACCTCTGCGAAAGGCCACAGGTCGACCGCATTGGGCATTAGAACCCGTCCCAATGGACCAGGGTCACTACCTATGAATCATTCTCCGAGTTTCTTGGCTTTCGGAGTACCTTGCCCATGATGTCCCTATTTTTCTGCATCGGGACAAAGTTGAACGAGGTCACCACTGACGAAACGCAAAGGTTGTGCCAAAGGAATTAGGAAAGTGTTTTCCCGTATAGCGGTATGCTATATTGGAAGCACTCTCGTGGTGAGCTCCCTCGTGACGGTCCCGAGCACTGATAACGTGAGTTACGCGCCTTGATCATGATACCTGTCAAGCAATCCGGCCGTTCCTGAGTCTCACCGTTTATTCCCGGTGTACATCCAAAGCTGGCACAGCGGCCCGTTGTCATCTGTCGGTTGTCAATCGCTTTTACGTCGAGCCTTGATCTCATCCCCAAACAGCCACAACGTTGGCCAGGACTGGCCCGTCATCAATCATGTCATCGATATGGTCCATTTGTTCGCAGTGCCTTGAATTTAGATCTCTATATCGGGCCGGGGTTACATGACTTGACCATACCAGTGGAATGGGAGGCCTAAAGAATATTTGCCAAACCTATCGGAGGGGCGCTCTCTAACTGCTCGATACCATCACCTATCCTTGTGACCTTTCCGGATGAGATTGTCAAATTTTACTGGTCAGTGCACAAAGGTTTCCTTTTTTCTACTTGATCATCATCACCTTCTTCATATCAGGCTTTCGGTTGATTCTCGAACTTGATTGCAAGCTTTGGCACTATTACGTGGATGTACATACCCTGCATGCGCATGTCACAGCCATCAATGTATGCCGTCAGCCAGCTCAAGCGATTTTTGACATGCAGTGCGATCCTGCGCGCACTGAGAGCGCAAGGGTTTGATCGCAACACGTTTCCCTACAAGGTTCCATTGCGACCATTTGGCGAATGGTTTCCACTGTTTTTACAGGGCTCGTCCTTGCATTGAATGGTTTCCCATCGCATATTGCTTAATCGGTCGTGCTGTACATAATGATCAAAACGACCAGTTTTCCAAGGCCTCAGCACGTTCCTGCCATTTGCGTTGGCTTCTTTCGTCACGTGAGTGCCACATTTTCTAAAAAGAAACAACAAAAGGTTTCCATGGTCATTTCCGCCTTCATGAATGTAGCTTGACAGATGGACTTGTTAGGCCTTGCATTGTGATTCCCATATTCATAGCCCAAAGTATAGGGCACAAAGTTTACTTCCGGACGGCTACCATTCCGCAGCCGAGGGTAGATCTTATCACCGGAATTGATGACGAAGAAGCGCAATCCCTTGGCAAACGAAAAAGTGGGCGGCCCGCGGTCGCGATGGCAGCGCAATTGGGCCCATCGAACGGTGAGAAAGACGAAAAGTCACGCCGGAACTATAATTCCCCCTTTTTTCATGCCCGCCCCCCGTCGTGTCGTGTCTGTTTCACCTTTAGCAGGACGATAGGATTTGTTTGGAGTTGGCGCCACGATCTGGATTACACGCTCAGGTTTGCCGGCTTCAGATCTGTTCTCGTACGTCTCATAAGCGCGTCAGGAGATAAGGCGATTCCGAGTCCGAGCCGAAGATCTTCCCGTTCATTTGTGCGGAGTCAACGAGGGGGACGAACGCGCGTTGTGGCAAGGCCATGGACCGACAGGCATTCAAAGTTCAACAATGTGGAAAGAAGGAAGAAAAAGAGGGACAAAAGCACCGACAATGTGTCCATTCTGGGGGCCAGCGAAGACCTCCCGTTCATTCTTTGCTTCTCGACCGGCGACGATGCTTCTTGGGCGCTTTGTCTTCGTCTTCTTTCCTTTCTTTTTGATGGGGGCGGCGTGTCGACCGAGTACCGCCATCCCGCGCCCTACCAATGATATTAATGTTAACGTCGAGAGATTGGGCGTTTGGCCGTGATGGCTCGGGGATCATCTCTCGTCCAATCCCGTACCGTGTCAAAGTTGCTTTATTTTTACCCCCTTCCTTTTTTCCCCCACTCATGACAGAAATCGCACGACGGAACCGGACGTACCTCTTTGGCAAGGAAGGCCAGGAAACAAGGGTGGCGCATCGACGCCCTCCCCCGTTCTGCTAGTGGGCGCTCCGAAACCGTGTGCGTTGCGGAGGCCCGTCCCGTATTCGGGAACTACCCTTGGCTGGGTCATTGGCAAGTGACGCGTTCGGACGAAACTTTCGGGTGGCGCATATATCCTGCGTGCGTAGCATGTGGTACGTCGGAACTGGACCGCCGGATGCTCCATCGAGATATCATGCTTCAAGTTGGAAAAGGCGTGCCAGTGCCACCCGTGCACCACGGCGACCCTGACCAAGTCGGTCCTACGCGTCAGGGCGGGGCGGGACTGACCTGGTTACGGTTTGCTCGTGGACGCACGCGGGTATGGGGCCCGTCACGGCGTGTGAAAGCCTACCAAACGAGCTCAGGTCGTTTGAGAGGCCGTACCCACCGTGTATCTACCACCTTTGACAAGCATGATCGGCGTTCACGGATAGGGCACGCGATCCTGAATTTGTACTTTTATGCGACACGTCCGAGTCGAGGGGGAGGGGACGAGGAAGGGGAAGAGGGGAAATACGTATTCGCCGCGATCCGCAACGGTACATGTCGGATGATCATGATGGTATCAGAAATGTGGAGTCCTCTGACTTGCGCTTGGCGGATAGGGGGTCGGCGCCCATCAAACAAAAGGCATCCACCACCAAGGAGGGGACTAAACTTTCTTTTACTTGTATGCGCGAATGGAGATAACCCCCTTACGGGGCACGAGTCAATTGATATGGGATACATACATATGGGGATGCGTACAGCTTGAGAGAGGAAAAAATGGAAGGAGCGTATGCAGTTGATTAAGTATTATTAAAAGTAGTCGACGCCTTCGACCATGGGTTCGTTCTGCTCGGGTTTGTTGTCCTGTCGTGAGCTGCGCCGGGAAATAGACCTGGACCGTTTTGAGGAGAGGGACCTGCCAGACGTTGACTTGCGGAAGGATCGTATCTCGGTCGGGACATGTTCGGATGGACGACGATAGATGCATTCGAGCGGGATCGTCTCCAGATGGATGCGTCGATTAATTTCGGACCACACGACCTTTTCAATGGTTTCCATATGGAGAGCCATCTCGCCGAGGCGCACATAGAGTACGGCCGAAACCAAGCTTCGACATCCAGCGGGGAGCAACGCGAGGAAGCCGTTCTTCGAATCCAGATAATGCGATGGGTACTCTGCCCGGAGAGCGTGCAAGGTCGCAGGCGTCTTATCGCCTGGTTGTGGATGCCACGTCGTTATTCGTTGCATCGGAATCTCGTCGAGTTGTTCTTTTCTGAGCGACACCGCGCCAAGGCCGTTTAGCTGCTTCAACTCAGTCCACTAGTCCAGGGATTCGTGATTGATGGTACCGAAACAAGACCTCTCGACTTACCTTTCGAACGTCGGTCGTGAGCAGGGTGGTGTTGAGTCCGTGACGACGAATGAACGTGATACAAGATTGTATCGACTCGATTCCAGGGTGATCTCGCGAAACGTGCAGCCCTACTGGAGTATTGCACTGCATTTCAAACCATTCCATGATCTAGACCGGAGCTCGTTAGATCGCTTCGCAATGAACGACTTTACGCAACTCACCGGCTCGACACTCATGCTCACCATGGCTGCGCCTGCTTCGATGCACGCAGAAGCGTGTGGAAGACACGATACGAGTGACAAATGTACCTGAATGCCGTGTCGGTTGATGAGTTCACGGGCAGCAGAGATACCATCTTCAGTGGCAGGCAACTAATGAGAAAAGGGGGTCCGTGTATCAGCTCAAACTTGGCAACGAACAGCATAGATAAAACTCCGAACTGTGACAATGATTCGCCATCGCCGCACTTGGACTTCGTCGAACTTGGCCACCATTGCTCTGGCTCTTGACACCATCTGTTCTGGATCGTCTTGGAGACGCGGATCGATGAAGAGAACAAGAGGGCCTGGGCACAGATCGAGGAGCACCAGACCCAGCTCGACCATCTGCGAAAGCACGTTTAACACCGCGTCAGAGCAATCGGGAAGTTGAACTCACAAATTGGTCCATCGCCGCTCGTACGAGTGCTTCTCTATCGGTAGGCTTGATTCTGATCCCAGTCACAAAACGATAAGAAACGGGTCAGAAGCGTAAACCATGCTTACAGTCCAGACTCGACGACGCGCATTGCCGCAACCCACGCATGATAACGGAGATCGTCTGTACCGATACGAGCCGCCACATTGTCCGGTGTTAGGAGACAGCCCCAGAATTTGTGAAACGCCAGCGCTAGATAACGTGTAAGCGAGCGCGTTGACCAGCCGAGATACAACGTACCTTCAATATCCACCGTGTCCGCATATACGGGGACATCATTAAACGGGAATGAAGGAATGACTTGGTCGGACTGATTCACTTCTGAGTCGTCTCTGTCTTGGGAATGAGAGTAGTTGTACAGCATCTGTCTCAGATTGTAATCTTTCGAGACGGGGAACGTGCCCGATGCGAAGTGACGCGGCGCGAAGGATGCTGAGCCTGCAGACTCGGCTGAAGACATGGGAACGGGAAATAGAACAGGTGGAATTGACCCTGGCCACACGCGGCCCAGAATTTGTAGGCTCTCTGCGTGGTCCAACGCGGGGGTCCACGCGGACTGGTAGGGACTTGTGGGTCAACGTGGACCGTGTGGACTACCATTGTGGACGAGTGGCACGTTTGTCGGCTCGCTTTGGACAATACGGTGTTTCGAGCATGGACCCGCCTGGGTGCTGCGGCGAGTCACCGAGTACCAAGCGGTGGCAGGGCCGTGCTTCATCGTGGCCACTGGCATCGCATCTCCATCAGCAAGGCGACTGCTCGACGGCAGGAGCATCGCAATTCCGGTGAAGGACACAACTGACCTTTCCTTGCGTGTCGACAGGACGGAATGAACTTTGTGTCGGGGGCCGAGGCTGGGGCTATTCCACACTGGCATCGCCCACTCGACCAAACACTGGCGTGGCAAAATATCGAACAACAAAAACACAGTGCTTGGACCTGGTCTTGAACAAATGCGACACCGACGCGTCAGTACTTTTTGTGATCATCGAGCACGGATTTGATCTCCACGGTCGATGATGGAAGGCTGGGAATGCGCCCGTTTCCATCAGAAGGATCGATCGATCCTCGAACGGAACCAGAATAGCGCCGTCGTGCTGCACTTCGGCTCCAGATAGATTGATTATCGGGAATTCTCAGTTCAGGCCGTGTCGCCGTCTATTTCGATCCCAGGGAATTTTTATTTTCCGCCGTGTTGGTTGGGGGGATATACGATGGCGCCGGAAGAGAGGAGACTGCGAAATTCGGAGGGAATATGCATGCATAAATACGTAACGTGTCAGATCCCCACAAGTCAAGGTAAATTGACATTCTTACTCAAACCCCATCAATATGACAAACAGCTTGAACTGTAGCCGAAACGTATTACATTCTCGATCATAACCGAGTCCGATCGCTCGCTGTTCGACAGCGTCCTTGGGAACAGGCTGCGCTATGTACATTAGGAGAGCTACGGGTATTATACATGCATGCACATATCCACTAGAATGCCAGAATAAAGCTGTACAATGCAGAAAATAAGTATTAGTAGAATGTGGTGAATCTATGGTGCAGAAGAAAATATCGGATGCAATGACAGGTCGGTCAAAGTACGACGATAGCAAATAAACGGGGTATAATCTACAAAAAAGGAGGGGGAGCAACGTATTCCACAGATAGTCTCTAGCGGTGTACTTGTCCACCGCGCTCGGCCGAATAGGTGTGTGCATGCCAACTGTCAATGTCACCGGTTTCGGGGACGGTGTGTGCAAAGGGAGGTAGGGTTGTATGGTAATGATTCGTTTGTCCATTGTGGTTGTGGTGGTTCGAGGACTGAAGATCAAGGTGTGTGAGAGGACAACGCGCAAGACCGGGGAACACTCACGCCGTAGTGTTCATCCTCGACTTTGACGGATCCGTAATGATTGGAGTGATAGTTGTTGTTGAGACTGGTGTGAGATAGGGAGCTTGGGCGACTATTCGCTGGCGAGTGCGAGGAGTGATTCATTTGGGCGGGCTGCTGGTGGGTGGAAGACGGCATGGTCATTATCGCAGACCGGCGAACATGGGGAAAGACGAGAGAAGGATACTCGCCGAAAAGGGAGGGCTGGATGTCGAACTCGAGCCTGAAGGAGTGTTGGGTAGTTGGTGGAAAGCGGGGGCATGGAGGTTGAACAAGGAGGAGCCGTTGCTGGATACGCCGTGCCCAGAGGATGAGTTGTGCGACGGGATGTTGCTGTATTGGTGGTGGGACAGCGGTTGAGGGATCGTTAGGGGCGGGGGGCGGGGGAGGGTGTCGGGGTGGGATGCGTCAGAACCCTAGCGAGCGTGTCACTTGGTGTACATAAAACGAACCAGACCAGGGGCTCACGATGTAGAGGTCTTCCATTTTTCGCTTCTTGAAGTCACGGTCGCCACTACGAGAGTCGTGGAAAGAGTGGAGCGAGTGTCTTCTGTATTCTGAGAGATGTCGGTGATCGGAGTCGCCGAGGAGCCGCCTCATTTCCTCGTTCTCTTTTTGAAGACGAGCATTTTCTTGCTCGAGCTCGCGAATCTTGACCAGCGGGGGCGGGAGGGCGGCAACCTGGTCTGGGGTGAAGCCGAGGGCGGTCTGGAGTTTGGTGACGGTCTGCTCGAGCTGTGCGGGGGTTAAGCGCGTCGAGGTTGGGGGAGTGCGCTCGGACGGACCTGCTCGATGTAGGCCTTTCGCTTTGCGCGATGGCGGGCTTGCGCCTTTGCATTACGGCTGCGCTCTGGTCGATCAGCCTGTTGTGACGAGACGGATTCAGCGGAGGCGTGAGCCATCGAGGACATGTAACGTTATCACGTAACCTGGAGGGAGAGGAAGAGGAACGTCGGGGTTGAAAAAAAGGGAGAGAGTTATTATAGTTGGGTGTCGCGCACTGGAGCAAGTTCAGACGCCCGACCGTTTGCTTGGCTGGCCCGAAAAGAATCCACTGCCTCGGATTCCGAATTATTCGCCTTGTCAAATTCAGCCGACATGTCCTCAAACCGACCCTGGTGGCAAACCTTGTCGCTCCCACTCTACTTCTTCTGCCAACAAATCTCAAATCAAATCTCGACGAACCTCGAGAAGGACCTCCCTTGAAAAAGCCAGGCAATCACCTTCTCTCTCCCGCCCTCCGCACACCGCGCTCCCCACGCCGCCCGCCCCGGACGCATCTGATCGGTGCATTCTGGCCGATCCTCCCCTCCCCGTCCCGTTCCCGTTCCCGTTCGAGCGCGTCGACCTGCCATTTCTCGTGCATGCAGGCAGAATGTCGTCCCGGCAATTTGCGGTCGTTGCCAATACCGCCGTGCCTTAGGGATGTGTTCCTCTGTTGATCCCCGATCAGCCAAATTTTCTTTTTCGAGTTTGGCTCCGCTTGTCCAAATTTGCTTGTTTGATTGAAACTCAGAAAACTCCGCGACGCTGTCCTGCCACCTCTTCGCTGAGTGGTCCTCTCTGCGTGAATGACAAAGTGGCCCCTCGGAAATCCACGGCTGCTCGCGATCTCACATGAGCGACTTGAGCCCGCTTCAGGGACTCCGTCCTCTTCCGCGCTTCTCAGATCTCGCTCCATTTCCGGACCATGTCAATATGGCACTTTTTGGCGATCTCGCACAAAGGGTCCCAATGTCTGCAGAGATTTTCCTTCCGTGTCTCATCCTCCATCGCCCGCCCCCCTTGCCTTATCCGTCATCCCCGGCTATCACGTCTGTACATTGCGCGCGATCGATATGTACACCAGCGCTCAGCGACACCTGATCACGCGCACTAGACCATACATGGTTCACTGGACCCTTTGTGTATCCAAGATACGTGCAATGCGGCCGGACCTTTTTTCCACCTGTGAGATCCGTGTGTGCCCTCTTCTCTGACAAATCAAATCCTTGTCCTCCTCGAGAATCCCAAGTACCCGCCGCTGCGCGATCAAAAAAAAAACGCAACGAAAAGCGATGAAAAAAAAAATGCACACGTTCCCAGCGTTCCCGGACGTCGCCGACCTGAGCCCGTGGCTGGCATGGCCTTATTGTCTCCACCAATAGCTGTCAGTGGCCCATCAGCCATTGGCCTTGCCACATCTAGCCGCTTCGTATCTCCACTCTGAGCCATGCCTCCTCTCTCCAGCTCAATTCAGTCGGTATCTCCCGGCCGGCCGAATGCGCTCTCACGGGCCGGCTAGGATTGATCGCGCCCGCTGATTGGCTGGCCCGCCTCCGGGTGAACTATCCGCATGATATTTTCTCGTCTTTCCGCCCGCTCAATGTACCTCGTCTGTACGTTAGCCCGTCCCAAGTCCCATTTGCCCGCGCACGCGCCCATGATGCTCCGAGTCTCGATACACCGACGTCTAATTTACACGGCGAGATGGTGGGCGGTTGAGCGGGTCGATCTGATGCTTGCTCGCCTAAGAATAAGAATCTGTCAACTGGCGTGACCCATTCGGAAATTCCGTCCCGTGTGCAGAAAAAAAATCATACTAGGCCACACGCACCGAGACAGCTCCAAAGGGGGCACCGTCCAACTTGGAGCCGGCGAGCACGCGCTCGCCTCTATCTCTACGCCCTCGCTTTTTCCTCTCACCGGGCGCTATCGCATCCGTATCAGCGGCACCCGCAAGGTGGAGCGTTTTTCAAATTCGGTGCGCGAAGATGCACGTCCAGATACGCATCGACGTGTGCTTTTTTCGTTCGCGCTCGATGACCGTGACCTGCGCCACTCGAGGTTCCCTTTCCCCAATCGGACTGCGAACGGACACGTTCTGGCACTGCAGTTCGCCTCCGTCGAGTCCATGCACGGGCGACATGCGTTCGCGTGCCCCCCACTTCTCGCACGAACTCGACCACCTCGAACGGTGTTCCCGATCTCACTTCTTTTTTTTTTTTAATCAATCGAACGCCGGGCGCGCCGTTCGGCGAACCTGAGCGTGTCCGTCTTTGTGCGCCCATGGTCCTATTGTTTTGTTTTGTTTTTCATTGCGCTTGCGCTCGGATAAGGAGGGGGAAGATACCGAGATACGCATCTCGCAATGTAACCATATTTGGCATAGTCTATTGCCTCGTGGAAAGCTCAAGGCTTGCGGGCGACATGATATCTACCCGAGATAAACAGTGCATAAACGTTCGTGATGCGCTCTCTCGAGCGACGAGAACGGAATGGAACAGAGGGAAAAAAAGGGTGAGGGATGCGAGGGATACTAGACCCTGGATGTGGTCCCACGCCAAAAAGACACTGCCAGTGCATGAAGAGACGCCGAGAAGGAATGTAAAACGGTCGCCACCGTAAACGCGAGTGTCTCGGAGAACATGCATATCTCAGGGGGGTCTATGAACGTTATCGCCGGTGACTTTCCGCGATTCAATGTGGGTCTCTAGATCAGAAGGACGAACCGAGGGCCGAGGCGCCTGTTCCTGCGCTATTCCCAACGCAAAAACTAAAAACGTCGTCGGTCCTCGAACCTCCGCGACCCTGCTGGAATCGCGTATTGGGGGAACAATCAAGTACGCAAGATCAGCGTTGTGAAATCTCAAGGTGATACATAATCCAACGTGAAGGCCCATCAATCGTTGGCATCAGACACGTAGAACGGGTCAAGCTCGTACCTTTTTGTATGTAAGGCCTGCCTGATTGGCTGGTGCTCCTGAGGCCACGCTTAATGACATTTTCCAGAGTGGTCATCTAGGAGTTAGTCTCCGAGTCGTGGAAGCATACTCTGAAAAGAGGGGACACCCCGGGAATGAAGGCAAGAATGGAGAGGGGACGGGCATCTCATCGGATCCCTCAGAAATTGAAAAGGCGATCTAGTATTGGGAGGTCCGGAGTGACGGTATTCTCCGACGACTTAATCGCCTGCAAGGTTGAGTTTGTATGCTCCGAGCCTCCGACCAAGAGATGGAGAGAAGAGTCTTCATGACAACTGCCACACTTCGAGAACGTCTCACCCCACGATAGGCAACAACAGTGGACCCGAACGGCACAGCAGCGAGCTGGTGATCTGAGGTGTGAGGCGGAAAATATTTTGTACTGTATCCTTGATTGTGCTACGCGTGCAAGTAAGGAAGGAAACGCGACTGAAGGATGCGAGCCTTGCCATATATACATGCTACAACGTTCCATTATAACGTGTAGTCCATGTTCCGACACGAACGCGAAAGCATGTCTTCAGCAGGTGGTTGTAAAATGTGTCATGGCTGGTCTGAAGGTGGACGGTAAACATCAGCAAGTCCTTGTGGCGTTCTTCACAATTCCATGATGTGATATCATGGAAAGAGCCCGGCGTTGCAAAAGATACGCCACCGCCTCAGCGGGGCATCCAGGGTGGCATGGTGAACCATGTATAGGAGAGGAAAAAATATCGGCTTGCAAGCAGTTCGACTCAGTTCACCAGGTCATGGGAGTTGCACGATGACATCAGGTGGCAAGTCCCGCTTTAAAGGGAGTGATGGTCGGACACGGCGACTTGGCAAAGATGATACGGAATGATCGGACCACGTCACTACACGTCAGTAGCTGGCAGCGGGACGCCCTACAATCAAATGATACCCAAGAAGCTAAAGTGAACATTTTCAAGCTGTTGGATGTCAGTAGAGATCGCGTTGGGCCATCACGAACTGATAGAACGTACTCCCGTTCTAAAAAGTCCATCAGGCGAACCAAAAGAGAAAACAAGAAAAAAAAAAGAAAAACGTCGAGATCATTTCAGAAATTGTAAAACCCATACATCGAATAGCTACATTTCGTCGTCCGATAGCATAACGCGTCCCTTCCTTACTGGTCGGGGAGCCGCAGACGTCGGTGATACGGGCAGCTCTCGTACCTGTGCCTGCCGTTCAGAATCGCTGGAAATATCGATCGCTTCGGCCGAGTCCGCAGGCTTCGGCTTCCGAATCAAGCGCGGTTTTGGTCGGGTTTTGACTGTTGGCGGGGGTGACGGCGACCGACTATGGCGCAGCGACTTCAGGATCTCGTCCCCACTGTCTGAATCGTCTGAAAATACTTTCATGGTGATGGGAGCTGCATCCTCCATCTCCTCTGCGCTCGATAGGGCAGCATCGCCACCACGGTCCTTCTTTCGTCGTTTCTTCGTCCCAGTCGCACGCATCGTCGCAATCTTGCCGCTCTCGGCGGCAGCGCGCGCCGTCTTCTCTCGCAGCACCTTCTCCCTCTCAAGGAAAGCCTCCATGTCGCCATATTCTTCGTCGCTATCTTCGATGAACTGAGCGGACTTGTATTTCTTCTCTTCCTTCTTCTTCTTCTCCTTCTTGCGCCGTCGGGGTTCATCATCGGGGAGTTCGACGTCGGAACCGAGCGACGGTGATCGCCGCCTGCGGCGTCTGCGCGGTTTCTTACTGAGCATCTCACTGGCCTTCTTTCCCTCCAAATCGATTGGGTTCTTGAGGAATTGATCGACAACTTTCAGTCGCTCCCGCAGGATGGACAGCGCGATCGAGGTAGGCACCATCCATTGCAACTCCTCAGCTTCTACAAACACTGGGGTGAGAAGGTCCAGGATCTCTCCAGAAACAGGTGGCGTACCATCGTCTTTGATCGTAAAGTCCAGGAGGCGAAACACGAGTTTGAGTCCGCCGTTCTTGGTGGCCGCGTTGGCATGCTCATCATTGATGTAGGGGATTTCTGCATAGGTCTTTGATGCCGCCCATACGCTTCAAAAACAACAACACGCACCATAATCGGTGAACTTGTCCATGGCTTCCTTTGACGGACCTGCGTTGGTTCGCGAAACGTCATCCGACTCATCGGCATCTCCGTCCCGATCGTTTTGATCCGTTGCATCGACAATCTGCTGCCGCTGGCGGATGACTAACACAAGAATCTGGACCGACCCACGGCAAACGTCCATCGGCCTTGTGTCGACAACGTGGCAAGACGTATCTACTTACGTTTTTCACCCACTCCACTAATCCGGACTTGCCATCTTCGACGAGTGCAGCAATGGCGATGCCGACTTGTTCACTCCAAGAATAGCCTTTCTTGACTTGAACCTCCGCTGAAAAAGCACCGCTGTCGTCTGCAGTTTCTCGTTTGCGATTGGGTTTCTGCTCAGGTTCCCAGCTCGAGTATTGCTTCCAGTGCCCACGGTTCATGGGGAACCACGACTGAATCGCAAGTTAATGTGAGGATCGTAGATGGGAGGCTATAGATAAGTCAAGATGAAGGGGCCTCACTTCAATCATGAGGAATGGCTCTTCCTCCACGCTTTTGAAAAACTTTCGTAATATGAACGTTATGAGCTGTATGAGATCCTTGTATGGTTTATCCTTCGGAAGCGACCGTTGATCGTCCAGGATCGATTTGAAAAGTAGCATAGTCGATGGCTGTTGAGGTATGTATTAACGCACACTAGGCGTGAGACCACGCTCACATGGAAATACAAGCCTTCCGCTTTGGCTCTGATGACTTGTCTCTGAATCAGGTTCACAGCCCTCGTTATCAGCTCCGGAGAGTCAAACTCCTTGTAGCGTGAGAGGTAGAACACCAATGTCCGTGTAATCTCGGAGTGAGCGAATTTCTGTCATCGGGCCCAATTGTGATTATCTTTATTAGTACAAAACCACGCTGCTTGCGCATGCTCGGCCACGTACCATCTCAAATGCTTCGAAGGTGAACAAGGTCTCATGAATCATATCTTCCTCTTCCTCAGCATCCACCTCATCTTCAACGTCAGGCACGCCGTCTTCTTCCGACGGCGCATTCGCTTCATGATCGGGTCATGTTGACGCCATGCTCTGCCAGACGGAGAATAGGATCTAAACTTACCTTTACCTTTCTTTTTTCTGATCGCCTTCTTTCTCACGTAAACAGCACTGCTATTCTCCTTGCCCCATCGTTCCAACATGCGTAGAAGCGCGTATGCCAAATACACGCTGGAGTTGAGATAAGTCAACGATTGCGTGCCTTCTTTGAAAGATCGCAGACTATCCAGTGCGATGTCAAGCACGTCACCATTATAGATCAGCTGCTGTTGAAGCAGCCGCGCGGATTCGTTGAGATCCGGATCGGAGATCACCGATGAGGACATGTCGTCTATCAAGAGGAGGAGCTGAGTTAGGCATTCTATGCCCGCCTGCAGTTCGTTCCACATCTTGGGCTAGAAGATGTCAGGCGGCAAACACATCCACATTAGTCCCGAAGTGGCACAAAAGCGGAAAACAATGTACAAACCTTTTCTTCCATCGCATCCCTCATCCGTCGGAGGACCCAAACGATCCAGCTTCTATCAGTGACTTCTGCCACAAGGCCAAAATTCCACCGGCGGCGCCCATCAGAGACGTTCTCCTTGGATCGCAAGTTGAGGAAGAACTCGAGCAGCCACTTAGTGGCGTATAATAGACGGAGGTGATCTTTTTCGGTGATCTTGGGTCGTTCCGATTTGATGTCCTTCAGCAACGCTGCAAGGAATGCTGCCAGGGAATCAAACTGTGAGAATCACACCACGATAGGCAGCCACAGAACACACGGTTGAAGCAGGATTCCAGAAACTCTTTCGCGAATCCCTGCAAGACAAGCCTCGCCTCCAAGGAAAGAGTGTCCTCCCTGGTCAACTCGTCCACCTTGTTGGCTTTCCGCGCCTTTTGCTGCTTCGAAATGTCCAATATGCTCCCTGATTCTTGCGTGATCGCCGCCTGACGGTGAAGGACGAGCGGCCTCGAGGTCGACCCTCTTTCAGATGCACCGGCTGTGGCCGAAGACTCAGCATTATCGCCACTCCGGCCAACTTGTGCCTTCTTGGGGTTAAGTCGAACCGCAATGGTAGTACCAAATCGCGAATGCCGGGAAGACGCGTTGCGAGCAATGTCACGCTTCTTCTTGTCCTCAGCGGCCAAAAGGCGTTGCAGGTTCTGGGCAGGTTGCTACATGAACTTTATCAACGTTCTGTCTTGGATGTCACGATGTGGCGAGTCACCTTGGTTTGATCAACGGTCAACGCCGTTGGCTTGACACCCCGAAATAGAAGATAAAAGATTTCCAGAACGAGCGTGTTGGATGCATTGAACAATGGATCTTGATCACCATTGGCGGCAATAGTGAGGAACAGGTTGAGGGTGTGCGTTTCGGACAACGCTTTGACAAGCTTCGTTTGCAGAGAGGAATATTCTGCCTGATCAGCGCTCAGATGCATGTTCGGAGGGAGGTCTTTGATGAAGGCAAGATTGCGTATGAGGTGGAGCACCACGTTGACGACTTGACCTTCACGTTCCTGCCGTTCCTTGGCCGGCTTTGTCAGAGGGGGCAGCATGATACCGAACAGCGCCTGCATGACGCCAGGTCTGAGCAAGGCAGCCTTGTAGTTCAAATGACTCAGCGTGAGCTGCGTGTAGTCCGTGCCCCTGTCCAATTCCTCGTCGAGCTCCCGAAGCTCCTCGGCCATATCGATGGGCCAGGTCATCGCCGTGATCAGGTCCGCGCACGCGATGGCGCACTTGCCCTCGACGTGCCCTTTGCCCGCGGTCGCGAGGAGAATTGGGATCAAGTCGTTGGGGAGGACCCTCGTCTCCCAAAAGATGCGGGCGACGGTGCGTTCGTCGTCCGTATCGTCCTTTCGCCACAGCTTCTTGAGATCCCGCAGACAGCCGTTCACTTCGTCTCCCATGCGGTACACGCCGCCCTCATAGCCGCCGAGGGCGTCCACGACGCGCCGTACGACGGGCTCGAGGATGTCGCGGCGGGACACATTGTCCTGGTCGTCGGACTGGTCCGAGTGTATCGAAATCACGTCGTCGTCCATGGCGTAGTCGCACGTTTCTCGGGCGTGACAGCATGACACGAGAAATAACATCACGTGAAGTGACAGCGTGACAGGACCCATATACGCGCTCAGGGTCGTGTCCTCGGCCAGCTCAGATGCTGAGCAGTTGGACTCTCACAAACGTCCACGGGTAAATCATTTCCGTCAGACTGAGATCACCGCCTTGGTCCCACGAGATGTTACAGTATAGCACGACGCTTAACCGATGGCGTGCGTCAAACGACTACAGGTATCGACGGTCTTCGGTCAAGACACACCGTCGTGGAGTCAGGATGCTCCGTTCTTGTTGTCGCCTTTCGTAGCCGCGTTCTCCTTCTTCACGCGTTCCTTCTCGGCATCGGCCTTGGCGATCTCGTGCACCCGGTCGTTGAGACCGAGTCGATTCCGGGCAATCTATCGCGGCGTTTTATCATCAACACCCCATCCGAACAGGGTTTATCAAGACCCACCTCGATCGCATAGAACTGCATCCGCGTCACTGTGTGACAGCAGCGTGGTCAGCACGAACATTCGATGGACAGCAATTGAAGCTAACCGAAAATGGTGTTCGTCTCGGTATATTCATGTGTCGCGTCTGTCCGCATGAGAGAACCAAAGTTGAAGTCTTTCACCTTGGTTTCATATCTGTCACGGAGATGCCCAGTGAGTATTCATAGATGCAAGAATACGTGGCACGATTGAAATCGATGACAGGCTGTACTCACTGGTTGATGAAATCTCTCCACTTCTTCTTGCCCTCTTCGCTCTTGAGCCAATCTTCGTCAAGTTTCACAAGTTTCTCGTGACCTTCTACATTAAATTCCGGAAACGTGGCCATGGTATGCGCGAATATTTCATCGTCCAACCTAGACCGACGAATTCGTTATTCGAGTGAGGCGTACGTCGAGTACAACTTACTTTGACAACTTGAGCCCGCGCGGCGGAATCACCTCGAGCAGATTCCAATAGGTCTAGATGGATCAGCGGTCCGAACTCGACACCAAGAGTCGACGACCCCGAAAGCAACTCACCTGTGCATGTTCGACCGCCTTGACTGCGAATCTTGACACCGTCAGCGCAATTAGACACCCCAATAGCGTGCGTGCACGTACTGTTTCTCGATCTGCATTCTCATGAGCAACGTGGTTTCAACGTGCGAGTGACGACATAGGAAGAACGAACCTCGACGAGATTCTGAGCCTTGTTCGGATCAAACCGCTGGGTCGACATCGTGCTAGTTTACGTCCGGCGCGGTTAAAAGGAAAAACAAGGCTCCGCTGGTCGTCCGGCGCGGTGTGGATGGAATAATGGTGTGAGTTCTGAGACAGTATCACACCCGGATCGAGGTCTAGGGTTAGGGTTACATGCGCTCGTCCCCTATGTTCCGACGGCGCGTTGCTAACGCACAGCTGGGACTAAGATAGCACACCGTTATCGACTATGTGTATGATTTCGCCTTCCCTTTGCTGTCTACACCCACTCCAAAACGTTTCAGCTTCTCGAAGTACTTCTGTACACGACTTGCGACCTGTCTTGGAGTCCGCCTCCCACCCATGGCTTGCGATATTTTGGCCCATCTGCCACGCAATGTGTCAACTGATCGGACACAGCCAACCGAGACACATACCTATTCCGTTCTCCGTCGGGGATCTCTTCCAGGAGCCGCTCGAGAAGATGTTGTTCAGAAATGGACCAGGCCTGCTTGTAGGTATCAGATCTGTTTTTGTCCGTCTCTGCGATCATCTCCGGCACAGACAGCGATTCCGTCTCTGGTTTACGGACCTCGTGGCCCGCGTCTGAAGTAACGTCACGACAGCGCTTACCGAGGCCTTGTGGTGGCATCGGAAGACCTGACGAAGGCGATGGCTCCTCTCTGAGCTTCGAAGATGGTTTACGTGTTTGAGGTGACTGATCGATGTCGTCCTGCTGTGGAACGATAGTTTGACGGTGTCTCGGCTGATTCGGCAGTTTGCCCCCGTGTTCCGAATGCGTGCCGTCAACATCCATGCTATGGTCCTGAAGGCCGTCCAGCGGTGTAGATAGGCAGGACAGTGGGATCTCTGCACTCGCGTCCACTTCTACGCTCTCGTCTTCGTCACGCCGGACCAGTACATTATCAGGCCCTTCTTCTCCGAGTTTGCAACCCAAGGCCAAGTCTGCATCGATCTTGCGTTTCTTCAAATCACGAACCTTGGCGCGTCCACGTTCGCGCCTGTGAATAGCGACCATAGATTCTTGGGTAACCGGCGCCTGCCGGTGTTCTCCGCGGTCGTCTTCAGGAAGTGACGACGGTAATGTAAGGGAGGGGATATGATTAGAGTCATTTGACGACGAGGGGTTAACGTAATTAGAAGTGAAGGCAGGATTTGAGAACGCGACTATGTCAGTAGAGGCAGATAAAGTTTCGAATACAGGGTCGAGGATAGCTTTACGTGCATCCTTGACGAGTTTCTGTAGAAGGGAGAGCGGAGAACGTTGGGTATTAGATGGAACAGATCGTCCAGTATGATCAATCCGAGTTCGAATGGCGAGGGTACGCAAGGGTGTAGCATCTGTGATCGAGAAAGTGAGCGGGATAGCGGACGATCATGTCGGGTCAAACGGACCACACGATGAAAATACTTCCCAGTCGATCTTGGCTGGGAGGGACTCGGACGGATGGTAGTCTTGCAGGTCTGATAAATTTTCCTCGATTCTCAGCCATGGGGATACTGGAGCATCGCTCTGGAGATATCTGCAGTGAGTCGACACGGCGCATGGAGGAAACGAGATACCTGGAGATTGCTGCGATTTGCAAAGTGCTCCGGGGACACGGGAGCCTCCGCTCTGAGTCTTTTCAGCCTCTCGATGTCTGCTTGTGTCCGCGCGAGCAACGTCTTCTGATGCTGTACGTAGGCGGAGAGGGCCTTCAGCCTGGCAACCGGTACACATGAGCTCTGCGGTGTAAGGTGTGGACACGCACGTCTCTGCGCGTCTCGACTCCATCTGCCCGTCGTCGTGGTCATGGAACAAGGGTCCGTCGTCGACGTCGCCGCCAACGCCGACCACGCCGGTGTCCCCGCCAAAAATTCTCCTAACGCGGTCGATGCCAGGGAATTCCGCTTCTGGAAGGTTGTTCGCACACGCCTCGTGAACCCGGACTGCGTCGTCGGCCACAGCGAGTTCGTCGCCGCTCGCGATGTCCACGCAGTCCCTCAACACGTCCTCGACGACGTCCCTGCCCGCCAGCATCGCCAATCTCAACGCCCTCTCCTCCCCAAAACCGTCCCCGGAATCCGTGCAACGTGTGCAGCAACGACGTCTGACCACCTCGTCGGTCCCACCGCCGGCATCTCTGGGCCTGGTGCGCTCTTTTCGACCCGCACGGCGAACGAACTGACGTCGCACAGCCAGAGCCCGTCTACGGACACCCGCCCTCGCCGCGCGGGCCACACTCGCCGCTTCGTAACGACTTTATACCAAGAAGAGACTCGCAAGGCAGCCATTCGGGCGACGACCATGACGACGACGACGATAACGACGATGCAGATCGCACGTGGGTGCGCAGCCAGTCCCCCACTGCCGCATCCGTAACCCAATTCGCGGCCAACCTCGCCCATCGGGTCGGCTCGTTCATCAGCCCTGCTCCGGGGAATCGCGGTCTCCCGACGGATGCAGAACTCGAGGCAGAGGCACAGCGAGAGCGCGACCGGAGTCGGCGCGAGGCGGAACGGATACTCACTCGAGAGGCAGAGGAACGGCGCGCGGTGGAGGAACGTGTATTGGCCATGATGGATTCGGGCTCGCCGCCCCCGTTGCCTCCCCCGCGTGGTAGATCCAGAACCTTGCCAAATACCCCGTCGCCAGCATCATCCGCCAAGGAGGGCGGGGCGGGCTGGTGGCAAGCTGCAAAGTCGCGGCTCACGCCAACCAAGGAACCCCTTACGCCCGCCCAACAGGTGATCGAACAAGCTCGATCGCGCTCGAGGGAACAGGAAAAGGAAAAGAAAATCTCAAAAGGAAAGGAGAAAGATTGGCCCGCGACGCCCTCGCGCAAGTATACAGACCCTGCGTATATCAATCTCAAGATCCCTCCCAGTAACTCTACTCCGCGGGCATCTACGTCTCCTACGTCTCCTACCCCTGACAAGACACCAGTTAGGCTGTCGCCTGCGCCGGCACCACAGCCCATCAATCTCTCCCCGATCTCGCTACAGCGAGGTACATCTCCGGGTGGATCTCCCGCACGCGAACAACCCCCCATGTATGCGTCATTTACACCCTCTGGGAGTCTGGATGTCCCGGGTACGCTATTGACGGTGGCCAAACGCTTTGAGAAACTCGAACGCTGGACTGTGGCCCATGTGCGTGCTCTCGAGGAGCGCATGGGGGACGTCGAGCGTTGGCTCGTTGACAGGGAAAACGAGCGCGGCAAAGAAAAAGAACCGGAAAAGGCGAACGAGCCAGAAAATGTCGCGCACACTTCGGATGCAGACCTTGGGCCCATCAGAGACGACATCACTGAACTCCAAGGGCGCATTACCGAGCTGGGACGGGAAATGGCGCGCCTTGCGACGTCCCCTGCCGTTCTATCCTCCAACACTGCGGCACATGAGTCTCCTGAGCTTCGTTCGGCCCCTCCAACCGAGTCGATGATTGCGCATGAGGCCTCGTTCAGCTCAACAGCTTCCACTAGTCCACCAGGCAGCGGCGTGAGCACCCCTGCCATGAACATTTTCACAACACCGCGTCGCGCACCATCGCTCACGGCACGCGAGTCTACGAGTCCCCCTCTTGCTCGCGTTGGATCATCGAAAACCCATTCCAGATCAGGCACGCGCCTTCCATATCCCACAGGGGACTACGCCAGTCCAGGCGACGTGATTTCCCCAACGCATACCCCCGCAAGCTCTCCTCCCCCAACTTCGCGACCGACGTCCATGGTCATCTCCGGGCTCCCCCCAATGTCCCCCCCGCTTGACTTCACGGCGCCGCCCATGTCACCTCCAACGCGGGTGACATCCCCGACTCCGAGCGGTCTTCCACCGCCCCACATCCCGGACGCCAGACGGGGCAGCGTCAGTCCAACCCCGATATCCGGACGGAAACGCTACACGGTTGCGCTAGGCGGCCCCATCGTCGCCCCGCCAGAAGTGGAAGCCGAGTACGAACGAGAAAAGGCGAAAGCGCTGATGGGCACCGCGTATTTCTCCACCGCGACCGAGAGCAGCGAGGACGACGACGACGAGTACGACGCGGAGACGGTCGGTAAAAGGGGTGCCGCGCGAGCGATGGCTGCAGCCAAGCTCGCGGGCGGGGAGGCTGCCTCGGGCCATAGGGCGAGGACACAATCGACTTATAGCGCATCGTCGTCGTTGCAGAGTAACCAGGCTGCATTGTCGACGCACCGTCTTAGGTCCCAGTCGACGGACTTTCGGACGGACAATAATAGCACGGGTGGAGACCACCAACCCAGTCGTTTCGTCGACCCGCTCATATTACGACGGCAGTCCAGGTCCGAGAGGAACAGGGACAACAAGCCGCTGGTGGGTCCAGGAAAGAAGGTTCCCGTGGGCCAACTCGTCGCGTTTTTCGACTCGGAGAGGGGCTGATCATGACATGCTACAATATCCAACGCTTCTGGATATCCCGACTTATCTTGATGTTGATCTGATGTCTTTGCTCCCCCAACAGATTGATTCATTGATCCATTTAATACCAGAATTATGCTGTTAAGCTCTCATCAATACCTAACTTCGTATCAGCGTACACAGACAATTAATCATGAACCTCTTTCCCATGACTTGAATCGAGGCAGTGAAAGTCTATATGACGATCCGCAGTTTGGTACATAGAACTGGGCTGGCACAACTGGTGCTGTGGCGTAAGTAATGTTAGGGCAGCGCGGTTGTTCAAGTGAACCGTAATGCATCAGCCATTCGAGTCGTCGTTCTGCCTTAATTCAAAGGAAACAAGAACGCCTATCAAAGATCGCTTCTCTGAATTGAGGCCCATCAAATTACAAACCCGGATTAAGCGGAATAGCACAGCGAACCTTGGATGGCATGAGTATCTTACGCGGTCGGCCTTTGTAATAAGGAACGGACCTGGAGTTGCGGCGCTAGGGCAGTGGGGCTGAAGGCCAGCCTACGGACGGCACATCGGCTAGCCAGATAGCCTGTAGAACGTTAATGCCAGGGATCGGCAACTTAGCTCCGTGGCCGGCGTGAGTCAGTTCCGAGTTCCCAAAAGCACTATCATGGAAGGCTCGGGTCCGAAGCACATACCATGGAAGTACGATCATTGGCATGAAAACTGGAGATGAGCAGTAGACGACTCGGAGGGGTTCAGCCCAAACGTCTAGTGCAAGTACTGCTCACCGCGCACTAGTTGAACTTGCTAGAGTTACCCGTACACTACTTAGTCAGCATTTCGTGGTCGAATGGAACAGGTTTCCAAACACGGAAAGTGCCAGTGTATGATGCCTCCGCCGTCGGAGAGGCCCCTGCAGAGCTAATTCAAGCTAGCAAGCCGAGCCACAACAGTCCGACACTTGTTTTCCTTCTTCCACTAGCATCTATCTGTCGCATGCAAGCCCAGCCGGTAGCGGGGCGCCCACCAAGCATGCCTTCCGACAAGTCCGTCGCCAGACGAGCGACGGACGACGACGAAGCTCGTCCATACGTGATCGTGAGCGACATCGGCAAGGGAAGCTTTGCGACCGTATACAAAGGGTACCACGAGGCGAGTATCACGCTACCACTTCCTTCCTGCTGACCCGAATCCCATTGGCGCCCATTAGGACACCCACCACACGGTCGCAATCAAATCCGTCCGGAGAGATATCCTCACGGCCAAACTGCTCGATAATCTGCAAAGTGAAATCGAGATCCTCAAGTCACTGTCTCATCGTCATATCACGAAGCTCATCGACATCGTGGTAGGTGGCATCTCGTTCTCGTCTAAAGGTTTCGGACGCACGTCGTATGGACCTAAAGCGTTCTCGGGTAACCGGGTCGCGCTTTTCGTTCTCCATTTGTTGTTTCGCACAATCTACTTTGCACTCACGGGACCTCTCAGCGCGCAGAACGGAATATATTCCTCGTGATGGAGTATTGCGCAGGTGGCGACCTCACAAACTACATTAAGAAACGGGGTCGCGTCGAGGGCCTGGAATACGCTCCAGCTCCAGGAGCTGCCCTGCAGTACTATTCCCACCCGAGGACAGGTGGCCTTGACGAGGTGGTTGTCCGTAGTTTTCTGCGTCAGCTAGGTAGGTCTTCTTTTTGTCATTCCATGTCGCGAATAATCCGTTTTCCGAATAGCCCGAGCCCTCAAATTCTTGCGGACCAGGAACCTCATCCATCGAGATATCAAACCACAGGTAAACTCTCATTTACTTTTCCTGGACGTCTAGACTCATTGAAAACAGAATTTACTCCTTGCTCCGGCTTCTATAGAGGAACTGGCAAAAGGACACCCTATCGGGGTACCTATCCTGAAGGTTGCCGATTTTGGATTCGCTCGCTCCCTGCCTAAAGCAATGCTAGCAGAGACGCTTTGTGGTTCGCCGTAGGTTCCTATCTGATCTAGAAGTTAACTAAGGCTGAATGCTGTGCTAGCTTGTATATGGC
>JBBPTU010000075.1:0-49507 GCA_038094295.1 Tylopilus aff. beelii
TTTCTTCCTCTCTGCGTGAGAAAGAGTCATCCGCATCAACGGCTGAAGTCGGACGTAAACCAGTTTCTGGATCATCCAATTCACCAAGGTTGCCAGTTGGCGAGGGCTCTCGAGTAGAATGTATCGGCGAAGGTATCAGCAAGCTTATCACGGCACTTCCATCTACAGGCAAAAAACTCTTGCGTCTCGAGGCTCTTGGAGAAGGCGAAGATGCCAAAGCCAGGGATTTACTAAGATCGGATGATTCTTGGGGAGACGTATTCGCAGAGACCGCACGACCTTCCTCATCTATGGGGATAGATAGTGAGACACTCGGGGTGGGGTTGGGCATAGGACCTAAAGATCCACTCGTTGAGAATCGGACATCGATCTGAGGCAGCGCATTCGTCGGTAGTTGCGAGGGGCTTGTGAAATTGCCAACACCGACTTCTAAGCGAGTAGAACGGCCGTAAGAAGTATTTGGTCGGGAAGTCGAGGGTGAGTCTGCTCTCATCTTCCCCATTGACATTTTCTTCAAGAATCCCCAGCGTCCTCGAGAGGTTGCCTGTCTGTCTGCTGGGCTGGGTGTGACATGGCCTTGCTGGGAACGAGGTGGTGAAATAGGGGGGGAAGCCAAGGAGGAACGTGTCGATTCCGTCGCGTCTGTTTCAACACCTTCCCATGCGACATCAAACAGGCTCTTTGAGTGGGAAGAACCACGCGTAGGTGTAAGAGCTGAGACACCCAAGCTCGCATAACGCTTAGGAATGTCAAGCCGATCGGATTCGGGTGACCCCCCTGCAATGCTCAACAAGTTGGAACTAGAAGCTGAACCAGAGTACGGCAATATGGGTGGCTGCTCAGGGTTCACGGATGCGGGATCCTCCAACAGACCGCGGGGCCGTTCGAAGCTCGTGCGAAGCTCTCCGGCGCTCTTCATCTTCCGGAGTTCATGCTCAGTTGCATAACCCGAATCATCTAGATGACGGTTTGACGACTTTGGATGTTCAAAGAGGGTCCCCGTACGTGGGCGTGACTTCGGCTGATAAGGTCGGTTCGGCGCAGTTTTAGTTCGCATGAGACCACGATCAGGGATGGGAGGAACGGGAGGTAAGGTAGCAGGTGAAGTGACAGACCGCTCAAGAGGAGGTGCTCGCACGGGCATGATAGTATCATCTTCGTGAGGTAATGCGTCTGTGTCAGCGCTGCGAGGCTCTGAATCCGTATCAGTTTCAACGCCAACAGGCGAGTCAGATGCAGAAGCAGACGGTAAGGGGATACAAGGCGCCGAAGGGGGGTACAGCGGGGTGACGGGGATCTTGGATAGAAGTGGCTCCACGAGAGCTTGCCACGGTCCTTGGAATGGGTTGCTGTCAAGATATAAATCTTGTAAAAGTGGTAAGAGACACAGCCAACTGGGGAGGGCATGCATTTTGTTTCTTCGAATGCTCAGAGTGTGAAGGCGATCAAGCGAAGAGAATGAGTCAGGCAGTGTGCTGATTCCAGTGGCGTCCGCAATGAGCACTCGCAAAGCCACCAAATGAGATAAGAAAACTGGTAACACGCGCAGTGGATTGGAAGCGATGTTGAGTTCCTCGAGATTCTCGCAGGTAGCCAGTGCAGGAGGTAGAGCGACCAGAAAATTTGCAGAGATATCTAGCGCCAAAAGCGAATGGCAAATTTGCGGTAGCGTGCCTGTGAGGAAAGCAGGGATAGAGTTGGGAGTGCTTGAAGAACCGACCAGGAGATGAGTGGTACCTAAAGCAGAAATGAACATAAAGGAAGACAGTAAGATGTTATTAACACACCAGGCTCGACCTTAAGCTGTACGATTGGGATTCCATCCTCTTTGACAATCAGCCCCCGCCCTTCCTCGGCCACGACAATTGCCGACGTGCGCTCTTCACACTTACTCTCGTTTGCGTCCTCCTCGCCAAAATCATCCGTTTCATCCCCGCTCGTCAAGCCAACTTCATCTCTTTCGTCAACTGTCTGCCAAGCCATATCAAAGCTAGGATTTTCCCGTAGCCGCGGGACACTACTTTCGTGCAGGCTGTTGGTGTTACTGACCCCAACAGAAGAGGATCTCGATCTAATGCTGGCAGAGTATTCGGACCACCGTGTTTGATCTATTGGCGTTCTTCCTGCCGAGGTTGCACCTTCACCCGCGAGCACCCTCGCCACCTCATCGGACGAGATCCCTACTGCGACGCCAACTCCTTCGTCTTCTCCAGAAACTATTTGCACGTGATCACTCGTGGCGAGTGCACTCCCAGAGCTAGTATAGGCAGAAGATCGTGTCGACGCAGAGGATGACCCGGCCGAGGAAAGAGACGGGAGGGTGGAAGAAGTCCTATCTGAATTGCGGGTGTAGGGTAAGCGTTGTGGATACGGATCCGGAAAGTGAGAAGGGTCTACGGATGGAACTTTGGGGGGGCGTGCGAAAGAGTGTGGAGGGGAAGAATCGGAACGGAAGGAGGCTTCGCTCTCAGAGACGGACCTAGCAAGGGCTGAATGGGACAGCGAGTGCAGTGCCTGGGATGGTGACGGAGCCGCTGAAGTTGTGTCTAGGGTTGGTTCGAGCGGGATACGATCGGCAGCTATCATCGAGACGACACTTCCTGCGGCGCAGTCTTGCGAATTAGGGTGATCCCCACCCAGAGGAAGGAGAGTTGGTGCACGTGGACAGGCACCTGGCGGGGGCGTGAGTACGGAGAAGGCAGTGCAAAAGAATTGGTAGTGAGAAAATCTAGCAGTCGATTCCGGGAAGAAGGTAAAAAGTGGGAGGCCAAGTGTCAAGGAGGCGTGATCGTATCAACTGACATGGCCCCACGGTGGTAAACAAACACATTTCGACGAGGTTTATCCAAATCCAGGGTGACGATTGACCGCGCGTATTGAAGTATGGAAACGGGGCACCATGGCGGTAAATCACGAGCAAGGGCCGAAGTGCTTACCAGCATGATCGCCGTCTGGACTCGTCGCGTCTATCCAACTCGCCGAACGGACAAAGTGGGCATCCATGTCGGAGGTACTCAGCGTATATTTGAGAGCGGAGGTCAGTGGAGGCGGTGGAAGTGGCTTGTCGTGAACATGCAAGAAGAACGGGGAGGGTTTTGGCGAACTTGGGGCGGAGGCGGACTTTTTTGCAGAGGGGCGGAGGACGTGGGGGTGCTGATACCTGGCGCGCTGTAAGACTGCGAGCGGACGACTTGGCACCGGTTTGCGACTTACATCCTCAAAGTTCCTCCAGGGCGACGAGGAGATGCAAGGACCTCGGACGAAAAACGCACAAAACGTTATGTACCTTGTCGGGCGGATACCTTTATGTAAATTCTTGCCTTTCCCGAGTATCCGAATCGTACAGCTCTCAGTTGTCGTCCATCATCGTCATCACCATGTCTGACAACGCCGATGCCTCCTGCCACCCCTCCGTTATGTGCTCCCCCATATCAGCGCTCCCAACACTGCGATCTCGGTGGAGGTGGGCCCCTCTGGCGGTCCCCTGAGACCGTAAGGTATATATATCTCCTCGGTTTTCTCGCCCTCGAGACAAAGCTGTGTGCAACAAAGCGCCTTGAAACGTTCGACTCAGGTGACAACAAGCCGTGCCGTTGACATGTCCGATGTTTCCGTGGTACCCTCAAATTGCCTTTCCAACCCTTGTACACGTCGAAATGCTTCCGTTTTGCGCGTGCTCGCTGACGGGCCCATGACACTAACCGCTTCTCCACTGCCGGATGCCCCGCTCTTTCAGAGTTTCGTGCCTGAGATAGGACTGGTGCCAGACTATGCCATCTATCATTCTCCTAAAAATCGTACAGATCAGGGCGGTCCGAATGAAACGCTACTTTCTTCGCGACCTTCTTCGACTTTTGCGGGCTACCTTCGGTTTCACCAGACTTGGCACTCTGCGAAGATGCGCGGCCCCCCAGCGAATGGTTCTCAAGCTCCACCGCAACACGAGCAAACGCGTTTCCTTGTTCACTGACATGCGTGGGAACGTGTCCGATGTCTAAATCGATCATGGTCGACGAAGGTGTAGTGCGTCGCTCTGTGATACCCCCCTCTACGTCAAGGTGCATTGTCTCAAAGACGAGCCTTTTTCGCGTACACTTGAATGCAAGGTTGTTTTCTCCAGTACCAATGTTCGCTGCCGCAGACAAGGACAAACCGCGGAGGGTGGAAGATTTGTCGCTTGTGGGAAGGATGCTATGCGGTGCCGGTAATTTGTGTATCTGTACCAAACCATGGTGGGAAGGGAAAAGTGTTGCAAGGGCCAGATTAGCTACAGAGGGCTTGTCATCACACAATTGGACATACGAGATCGCGATTGATGCGCACCACCAAAGCTTGTCATCGAGACGGTTGCATCGGTCACCCAGCCAATTTTCTGGACCCAACCGGACCCTGCCCATGTGTCCGTGCAAAGGTGTGGAGCAAGGGAGACACAGGCACATGCATGCGGGTACTGACGCAACAGATGGCGCAACGCGTACAGAAAGCGTAATATATCCTCCATACCCCACGATCAGTTGCCTTCTCCATGTCAACAGAATTAGGTCGCTTACCGCTGGGCAGTGGTCTCCCCATTCAGGCGATCCCAGGGCCACTATGCATAGGCGAACAACTTCAGTGGGTGCTGTAGTCGCGAGGACACGCTTTATCTGTTTCACGAGTCCATCCATCGATGCCGCGAGATTGCACATACTCAGGTCCAACGGTATAAGCCGCTTCTCACCGCAGACCTCGTTTATTATGAGCTTTGGAATGCGACATGTCAGGTCAAACGAGTCGCAGAAATGATCTACAGGCCTGAAATTGCTGGTCACTGATCCTTTGATCATTCTCAACGAAGAACCGACACTTACTGGTTAGAGACGGTTGTCTCGAATTTCTTCATGCTCTCGTAACGCCATGCGATCTTTATCCTTTCTTCGCTCTGAACTGCGTCATCTTCATCCAACGTGGGGTTTCTTAAGTTCGGTGCAGGCATCCACATGCATTCCTTCGCGAACAACAATGCATCGTCGTGGATAATGCATACCCTGTGGCCGCTCGCAATGCCTTGAGAAACAAAGTACTTTCCCACTAATTCGCCATAGGCGGATTGAGCGTCGGGCGCGAGGACTGCCAGAGAACATGAGAGGGGTATGCCTCCACCTAAGATGTCATCAAGGGATGGGATTCCAGACGATGTCAGGATCGTAGATATGGATATAGGGCACGCGCGTGTCCCTGGTGGAAGAGTAGCTTGTCTTGATGGGACCCTCCGCTTGAACGAGGACATGATATTTACATCTACGTCACAGGTCACAGCATGTATCCAATGTCACGACTGCTTGAATCGCGCCAAGAAGTGCAAATGTAGAAACATGGAGGAAAAACCTCTGAATGTCAAGTAAGCTAGTCAAGGTGGTTCAATGACATTCCCTCTATCTTGTCAACTAGTTGCTGCGCTTGCTGCTCCATGATGTGCACATCCGAGGATTCCTGAACCAAACTATGATACTCTTTTCCCCCATCTCCAGGATCCCGTCCGATGATCCTGATGGTGAATCCATTGGAAACATTGGGCAGCCGCGTAGAACCGATAGGTCGTTGACCTGGTCGCTGAAAAGGATTAAATTCTATTGGGTACTTCCGCGGTTTCAACAAATCCTCCAGTTGGATGGTGCTCATGCGTGGCGCTAAACTTGGGATTGCATGATGGATTATCTTGGTGAACGAGTCTCTTTGGACCTCGGCGGATTGTTCAGCGTATTCCGTCACGCCGAAAGGCATATCTTCTACATGACAAAATAGGATGACGGACGCCCAGGCCTTGTAGCTGAGCAATCCGGCATTGGGGGCTACGATGGCGTCAGGAAGGGTGTTGAGAGATGTGTGGCGTGGATCCCAGTTCTCGTGTTCTCCATCAAGGTAGATCGTCAAGGTGCTCTGCCCCATGGGCACAGGGCCAGTGTACGTGTATACCGGCTCGTTCCACTTCGCCTTTGCACTGAGACTTTTCTTCCTTGCCTTTTGTACGATCGAGTACACAGCATAACCGAAGAACGTAAGCTTGATGTCCGTGTACGGCAACAGCAACGCCAACTCTGAGAAACTGCCAGAACATCCTGAGACCCGAATGAGACTGAGGTATCACAAAGACTCACATCGGGAGCATGTTGAGCTCAACTTCCGGTCCGAGATAGTGGACATCAAGTGTTTGTCGGTGACCGGAAGAACCATGGGTTGGACTAGCGACATTTAAGACGTTGACTAATAAGTGGTATACGGTAAGAGGGTAGTGCATGAGGAGCGCGGCGGGAGATTCGAAAGGCAAGGAACGCCATTTGTACCACGACTCCCAGTCAACTACTGTAACCGAGGATCCGATTGGCGGCTCGCATCCTGGATCAAAGTGCAACTGAGGAATCATTTTGTCTTCCAGTTTCCATCCCGCCCTGTCGTCCAAGTGCCGATCAAGGAGAAGTAAATAGCCATCTTGATAGCCTTCGGAAGAATTAACGCAATGCGGACTATCGTGACCACCCATGATGTTTGGTTGAGGCTGATGAGGGGCACTGCCTCCAGCTTCACTCCAGTATCCATAACCATGGGCTCCAAGAACACCAAAGTAAGCACGTATGAGGGATTCGGCAAAAGTGCCGTCGGACTCAACTCTCCCCCAAGGAAAAAGTTTAAGAATAGCTCGCACTTGCGGGACTCTCAGCATGTGACGCTATGAGATTTGTACACCCATATTAAGCTCACACTTCATCTGATCTAGCCTCACTCACTTTATTTTTTTCACAGAAAACCTTATGGCCCTCAGTACCAAACCGCCCGGCCTTCCAATTCGCGACTTGACACTGTAGCATCAACTACTCTAATAACTCGGGTTCCTAAACGATGTGAGGCCTACCTTTTTGGAACAGTAAACTGCAGACCTGCACGCCGAACAGACCAACGGCTATTGAACCATAAGTGTGCAATGTATGCCATTCAACGGACTCGGCACCTTCTGCCCCCTGTGCTGTGACAAGATAGCGTCACAATTGAAGCAACCTGCCATGATACTAAAGTCCAGATCCTCTGATCGGCCATCTGGAGTGGACATTGCTTCTTTGAGTTTGGCTGCCCCCAGATAGGTTAGACGGTTAAGGTCTTCAGCAGTTGGCATCGGTATGTTCAACGACGACATGGTGGGCGCAGCTGGATACTGGGGCATAATATGGAAATAAGTTGTGATCTATGTGCGTCGTGCGAGCCCGAAGCACTGGCAGCTGCTGAGTGTGTCAGTCTAAACCTTGAATGAAGAGCTGGCTCTTGCCGCGTCAATGATTACGTAATGAAGCATCCTTGGTTGCTCACTCACTTCAGACTCGGGTTGCTCAAGAGCGTCGCAGTAGGGTGCACCCATGTACAATCTGTTCATTACCCTACTGAAAAATGCTGACTAGACACAACCATATAGGTCGTTAATATCGTCTGTTTACTCCATCTCTTCAAGGAAAACATTGGGAGCCCTTGCTTGGTGCGCTTACTGCATTCTAGACATTCTGAGCTCTGATGATGGGCCAATAGACGAATGGCCCATCCATGCTCCCCACATTTGAGACCTCTGGAGAAATTGCGATTGAAAGCATCATATCGCACCGACTTGCGCCATATAACTTAACTCGAGGAGAACTAGTTTCCCTCAAGTCGCCCGCGAAACCTGACAGAATTATCTGTAAAAGGGTCATCGGTCTTCCAGGAGATATCATTTGTGTCGATCCGACGGGTTTAAAGGCTCCCTCGGAGGAGCACGTTGTCGTCCCAAAAGGGCACGTCTGGATAGCAGGGGATAATGCTGCATGCTCAACTGACTCGAGAGCTTATGGTCCTGTTTCGATGGGATTGATAAGAGGTAGAATAATTGCCAGGGTATGTCTCTTCCTGGCCCAGCCTAGCTGTATAAATCATTCTTGCCAGATATTTCCTTTCAGTAGATTCCAAATCTTCACTCGTGGAGGGACACACATCGGCGAATCATGATGGGAAAGAGCGTTCATAAACAGTTTAGCGAACGGTACTGTTACTCGAAAATGTAGAATATACCAACTTCAGCTTTACCGTACAAAGTTCATGGAATAGCCTCCTTGCCCATTCGGTTCGAACTTGAAATTGTCGGTGGAAAGCCCGAATTTACCTAGTAAGCGGTCGATTATGACAGATAACTGAGATACGGGGCGGCGTACCAAGGACAGTGTTACCAAGGCCTTTCAACTTATCCATCATCTCCGCTGTCTCCTTTTCTTGGGCCGCTCGCGCACGAGGTTCTAGGGACTGCAAAGCCCTCCCGACCTCTGTCGATTCTGTCGAGCCAGGGGGAAGCAACTCTATCAACAACTTATAATCTAGGGAATGCGTCATCAGTCTGGATCTACAGATTGGATCATGACGGACCTTCTTGACTGCTGGTGATGGATGACCATGTGCCAATCTTCTCGTTTGATGTTGCTCTTCGTCGAAGTGCCTTGACGTAGTGTGGGTCATCGATGAGAGCTGTGGTATCCTGCTCAGAGCATGCATGGTTATGCCAGCTGTGTATCATGAATACCTTGCGAACATGCATCGACCACTCCTTTGTGGTCTTCCTACTTAGTTTGCTCAGCTGTGATTGACACAGAGAGACTCTTCAGTCGGCTCACCAGCTTAGATAGGCATGCACCAATATTCGCATTCAGGACTGCCCGTGTCCTCGCGCACTTCGCATCAAGTGGACTTGGTACCGATGCTGCTGCTATGGCAGGATCTCCGGTTGGTTCTGGAGAATCGACATCGGCTCGATCAAGATCTAGTTCAGCCGACTTGTTTCGAGGAGGCAAGTGGCTCAGCGCTGTTCTATACGACACTAGGGCTTCGGTCCATTTGCCCGCTTTAAACGATTCATTCCCCTCAAGCTTCAGCGTGTCGGCTTTGTCTAGATATTCACTGGCATCCATGGCGTGGAGGGTACGATCAAGCAAGGTCTAGGCCAACCCGTGAGAACGCCTCGAGGTGAAGGCTATCCTGATATACGTTATTCAACCAGCCATCAGGGTGCGGCAACTTAGATCCCCGGCTCTTCTCCTCGTTCATTCTTCTCCTCTTTTCGTTCCTTTTCTTCCTGGCGCAGGTCGCTTCCACATCTTTTCTCGATCTTTCCAGACTCATGTTGTTGATTAATTCTCCTATTCCTTCCATACACATTACCCCGCCGTCGCCGGGAGGAAATGATATAGATACGTTTTCTTCCACAAGGCCAGATGGTGGATACAGGATGACATCGTCATTGCCACCGTTGTCCTCGCACCTCGCCAGTGGTCATAGCCCGTCTTACGAGGGAGTAGGCCGAGATCAATTTAGGCCGTTGCTTCTGCATGAGCAGAGAGCCAAGCTTGGGCCGCAAACAATTCCTGATCTGCGCAAGGAGTTAGCGCTCAAAGGTCAAAATGTCAAACATCGTATGTCTTTTCCAGTTCACGACCTGAAAGGTACCTGTAACTGATCCCAGAGACAGTCGAGAGGCGCTACCGTTTCCTGTCCAAAATCGGCTTGCCTTCCAGCGCCACTATAGTGTCTGTCCCAGAGTTTCCCTCGACATCGTCAGCGACTCCCTTTTGCTGCGTTTCACCGTGCGCGATGGAATCTGGACATCTCGCCCCAGGAATTGCGGCAGAATTTCCGGAGGATTTAGTGGCCGTCAATTTACCTATCGATTCTGAGGTCGCCAGCGACATAATCATCGGTGAACCGCTTTACAGCAGATCAATGTCCTCTACGGTCATGCAAAAGAAGCTGAGATGTACCCCGCCTTCTTTGGAGGAAATAACCGCTCGCCTGAAGCCAGCGCATGTATCATCTAAAAAGGACTTCTTTCCATCTCGGCTACCTAACTTCCTAAAATCCCAGGACTTGTCATCCAGTTTGGCGCATGAGCGGATTGAACCACTTCCTCTCCGATCCCAAGCGCTAATCGAGGAAAAGTTTGATACAGCCGCACGCACCGAAACTGCACGGGACATGTTCGTGACCCTTGCGCGTCGTAGCTCTCCCCCTCCGGGCCTGGACCGTCACGCGTACATGCGGATCAGCACTGCGGTGAAGAGATGCCATGTCTCCCGGCGAGCTATAACAAATACTGGGCTGGTGGGTTTTGATTGTATGACAGTTTCATGAAATGGTCTTAGAAACTAGGGGATATACGTGGGACTTGCCTATTCTGTTGTACATGTTCCTGTGCCGGAGATTTGACTCACTACCGTCATTTAATTGAACATTGTGGCCAACGTTATGTGATAATTGTTCTCAAACTTAAGACATAGTTGCATCAAGTTGGAAGGGCGTCAAGGTATCAAATACGTTCAATGAGTAATGTACAAATGGCATGCGTAATGGTATCAGGTCGTCCGGAATCATCTCCACGACTGCACAGTTCGCCACCGATGTTCCCGGGTATCCGCAGGGTTTGGTGGAGCATTGGGATCTGGCGGTGGTGTTGGCGCCTTTCCGCGTAACCTCGCAAGAACGGCAGTCCGCTGGTCTACGACAATCACCAAAGGCCGAGTTTCCAAGGGCTTAATCCAGTGTACTCACTGTAGTCGTGTCTTACATACTCGTCCATCTCTTCGTCTGAATCAGCCAGGGGGTCTGTGGATATCACAACATGCCAGGCGTCTGCTCATGGATCACGCTTTGTGTGATTGACTGGAGGTACGGACATTGAGTACTCACGTTGCAACATAGTTCTCTGTGATCCACGCGAGGTACGGCCAGGAGGCCTCTCTATGGTGATAATTTGGAGAACGATCGGGGCTGGAAGCGCATTCAACTAACCTATGTGTGATGATAGGGGTGTAGATCGTGGAGGCGGTAAATAGTGGATGTATGGCTTCTCGCGGATACTATCGTGCGTTTGCCTTGAGGGACGGGAACGTTGCGAGATAGATTCAGATACTGCATGCAGTCAGCGGATTGTTTCATATCATTGCTCAAACGGTACCTCGCTGCGACGACGATAGTGCAGCTTTCCCCTTCTTTTCCCCTTCGAGGGAATTCACCAGGCGCTGCAAAAATATATTACGCTGTGTGGACATAGCTCTTCCCCACTCAATTTCTTCGGCAGTATCGACATTCTCCCTCGCCGTCTCAGAATCTGTCAGCTGTCTTAGCCACGGGACCTTTCCTGGATTCTGGCGCGAGTAATCGTCGTCGTAAGGATTTGGGCGATCCGGGCCTTCAAGATAATGGTAAACCAGCCAAAGAAAAGCTCTCGCTCTGTCAGAAGAAGAAATCCTGACTGGTAGAAAGAGATCGAGAAAATTTAATGGTGGATCAAAATGAGTGGCAGCAAGAGGCTTCAGAAGTTAGCAAGATTACCCCATGCTCCCTTGAAGGATGAGACTCACAGCGGCATGGTTGGCAAGGACGAAAATAAGGTTGACAACACTAGTCGGAGGAAGTTGGCGGGCACGCTGAAAGACGGGATGTAAAACCTGATAGTATGAAATGAAGGGTTACACGCACACTTTTCTCGAGAATTTCTTCTGGTGTAGAGGGTGGCATCGACTTGAGCTCTGACGGAAGAAGGGCTGCTTTCAGACAATTCTTAATGCGAGGCGCATCCTGAGCATTTCCGTCCGTCTTCTGCAAAGATGGAACAGGATGATAAGTCCTAAGGGCGGTCTTCATTTCCGGAAAGACTGGGGAGTGGGTAAGAACAATCGGATAGCTTTGCACGCTCCGTAGTACTAATGCATACATGCCATTGTCGTGTTGATGCGTCCCACGTTTGTCAACAAGGAGATCTTGGCTAGTTCAATCGCGAATGCAGGTGTCTCGACCATTTTGTCCTTGAGCACCTTGGAACATCTGCTAGATTGGTATATGGCATTGACGTAGAGATCGCGGAAGTTGACCAGGGAGGGAGCACCAGGCGCTTGGCCTGTGAAGACGGCGTTGGTATCGGAGAAGATGTGGTCGAGAAGATCGAACTGGACGTCCTCTCGTGTGAGTGGCTCAGCATCGTTGCGCTTGATGGGGAGCGCCTTACGACTGAGGTACCCCACGCTAGAAGAGAATGAGGTGAGCAAAGGTCACAAGAAGAATGGAACTGGGACAGACAGAGTCCCGGACTCGTGTGGCCAGCCAGAAACCTCAGTGGTGGATGTCATGAGAGACATGAGGCGGTGAGGCGGGGAGCTACCCTGTCACTATACTCCCGCACGTTCGCACGACTCCAAACAACAACGGCGCCGTCGAGCGGTCCCGCTGGTGGTCGTGCCACCGTGGTGCATGAAAGGAGGGCGGCACGGCCAGTGTCGCACTAGCTGCTTGGCGACTCACCAACCGCGATCTCATCGCTGGTATCGACGTCAACAGTGAGCAGCTTGGCCTTGCCCTAACATCACGTAATGGAGCCTCTTTGCTCACGGTCAAGGTTGAACACAAGCAGTCATGGACTCCAAAAACGCGTCGGAGGCACTCACCGCGATGGAGGGACTAGGGTTCGACGACGCATCCAAGGCGTGTCTTCGCTATACTTTCTCCCTCTCTCCGGTCTACTAACTCCACCTTCAGAAAGAGATACAGTCTGCGCTCGTACAAGGCCAAAGACAAGCCCAGGCTCACGGCCAACTTCTCGCTTTCACGAGCATGTGCTGGGACAAGTTGAGGCACTTTCTCCCGACTCGCGTCCCGCGTCTCATCCTTTCATCAGGTGTATCATTAGCACACCGGGTAGTCGTTTTGCTCGCGGCGAGGAAGCATGCATCGCGAACTGCATAGAACGCTTCGTGGACACCAGTGAATACTTGCTCGGCCAAATCCAGCGGCAACAACAATTACAACAAGCCCAGAAGCCCTGATGAGCGACGGTTAAATACTTGTCTCTTTACCTCTGCACATAATAATATGAGCGCAAACTGAATATGGTGATGCGTGAACTACAGGATCAAGCTCGCAAGTCTCTTCCACCAATACGCCACGAGCACTGGGGCAAAGAAGCAGTAAGCATTAGCAATTTCCCGTTTATTCCGAAGCTCCAGGGGAATTTCCACTGGTCTTTGCTTGTTTGGGGATGCGCCTGTTTCTAAGAACTGTGTAATATAGTCGTCCTTCTCAGACCATAACTTTCGAAGCCATGTGTCGAAAACGTCTTTTCCACGTTCGGAGAGATCGGGCTCGAGAGAAACTCTCGCAGACCCGTTGGAAGTAATTACTGTCGAGCTGTTTGCTATCGGCACATCATTCGCAACGTCGAATATCCGCAGATGCATGTGAATGGCCGGTGGTGGCACACGATCACAGAATATCGACCGCAGAGTGTAGTAAGACTGCCCGTATCCTTTGGGAGGGATACCTGTCGAGAATGAGCTGTGGATTCTCGGGATTCCGAGAATGTCATGTCTTTACCTGGGTAAATGATTGTTATGTCCAGTAACTTCAGCGTGGGCAGCCGAGGGGCTAGTGACTGTAAGCTGTAATGGAGCCCAGTTGAGCGCGGAAGAAGTATATTACGGAGGTCCGGCTACACCGCAATCGTCAAACCCTTGAAAAGTAGAGTAAACCTTGACGCACGATACCCATTTTCTCTGCGTACTTGCGGCTGGTTGGTCGCGTATCTTTGCTTACAAGTGTCCCTTCGGGAAACAGGAGAAATGTGAACGGTTTATCTTCCTCTTGTGCCTTCTTCCCAAGTTTCGAAAGCTGCATCGTCAAGTGGATCTTATCTGCCGCCCACGAGCGCGCGAGGAAGATGAACCTGTACATTTGCATGCCCTAGCGGGAATTGAGCAGTTCGCCAACCACCCCAAGGCAGCTCGTACCGGCCCTATGACAGGGATCCACTTGAGACTCTTCTTTAAAACGATGAAGACGTCCTTGTGCGTGCCGGCAAAGTATGTCAGGCACCAGACATACCACCAGTCTGAATAAACCTAAAGGCCACAACCGGATCAACCAAGGAAGACGTCTGGAGCGGGCGTTACACACACCTGATGATTTGAAATGATGACAGACTTGGAAGGCAGGTGCAAGGCTACGACCTTTCCCGATGCGTCGCGCTCCACAATATTCCGAATCTCTTCTTCTGAGAACTTGCCCTGGCCTTGAGTTTCAAACGTGATAGACAACTTTGTGGGAGCGAATAATTCATTCATCAGGTCTGTGGGAGAGCGGTATATGCCCCTCGCATTAATGAAACATGTAAACTCCGGGGAAGACGCACTCAGCAGGACAGCAAAGGCACCCTTGGTGTACCTGATCCCCTCGTCGTAGAGCTCTGCGGAACTTGGACCCGGCAAAAGCTTGAGTGGTAGAAGTAAGAGCTGGAAGCCATGGACCATGAAACATCCAGGAATGAATAGTAACAAGAACAACAGCGCGTGAAGAGTCTGTGTCCATGTCCTGGGAGGTCGCGAGTGGATGGGTAACAGGTGCTGCGGTCGAGAGACATCTACGGTCATAACAGAAAGCAAGAAGGATATATACAAGCGTATGTGTGGGTTACTGGGTGTCCATATGAACAAAGGCCTTGCAGTAAACGCAGAACTGATAGAGCATGCCTGTACAGGCGCATGGCTCATGTAATGACGACACTGCCCATTTACTCAAGTCACGTGGATGACGTGCACCCAGCTCACTAGCAGGCAAATGGCCTGGTAATCGCGCCCGTCGCATAAGACACTGAAATGAGCTGCGGAGTGGCAACGTCAGCTATATAGCCAGTGCATAACGTTGAACCCACTTTCCTTGACGGATACGTAAGTTCCTGCAACGCAGATGAATGCGCCTGCGAAAATGGTCATCACAGCAAGCGCAGTCCCAATTGGCCGTTGTCTGATGGCGTGCATGCCGCCTTTCAGGTGATAGGTATCAAACAGCCAGAAGAACCCGGCCAGACCATACGTATACCACGAGGCAAATAGCGCAGCCGCAACGCCAATAAGGTACGAAAATATTGGCACTGCGATAGCAAGGAGCACACCGACCGTGACGCCACTGAAACACAGTAAAGTCCACGTAGTCCAACCGAGTACGGTGTGCGAATGGAGGTGCCGAGAATGTCGGAAGAGTCGAACGAATATGACTTTCGCCACGGTATGGACGTAAAGTCCTGCAGTGCTGTGAGACACGTTGTTTGTGTGACGATGAGCAACAAGTAAGATTGTAGCACGCACAACATAAAATTAGCGAGTGCGATCCCAAAGCACGCCTTTGCCCACTTGGGGTGCAAAGAGAAAAAATTGGGAGATTGGATAGTGTTACCGATGTATACATAGTTGACGATGGCAAACACGGCATAGAAGGTGGTCGCAAAACCTTGCAAGCACCATGCCGCCTGCAGTATTTTTGAGTATAGCGGTTTATCAAGGATGTACATGTTAAAGAACCTTCATAGCGTCCTGCGGTCGCTTCATCTCGGAAATGAGCACGAAGAACCTGGAAGCATTATCAGAGTTCCTCCAGGATGACCAGGGGTCCGTACTGCATACAAGAAGTGTCCTGTGTGTTGTCAGTCTCGTGCATGCTTGCACGCAGATGGTACGTACCCGCGTAGCCATATACCTGTTTTGGTTGAATAAGCCTACATTTTCTCAGAAAGGAAGCTGCTTACGGGGCCAGTGATTGCCAGAAAAGCGTTGTCGAAACTGCTTGGAATCGTAGCACTGATTACCCGGCCGGGCTGTGGATTGACTCCGGCACCAACCATAGATAGTACACCAGCTATCGCGATTGCGGCGACGCTGACAAGTCCCAACCATGTTAAACGATCCAGAGTCCGAGGGAGTGAGATAAGCAAGGTTATTGCACCGCAGATTAAGACAAAGTACGTGCTGCACAGACCCCCGTTGGAAAGTACTGTCAAGGCCTGCTGGCCGGTCAGGAATTCGGCACCCTAAACAAGGTTAGTTTGTGTGCGGAGAGAACAAGTACAACCATGTGCTCACGACACAGGCGATCGCAAAAATGATTGTTCCGATAAGGAGTATCTCCCGACCAATGGGTCCAAATAAGATATGGCCGGCATCACCTGCGGAGGCGATGAACGCGGGGTTTAAATTGATCGAAGGATGACCAACCCATCGTATGCACGCTCGGGTGATTCAGCTTGAAGTCTATGAGTAGCTTGGATGTGAAGAGAGCGAAAATTCCGAAAAATACGATGAGAATGAGGGCTGGGACGATGCCTATGGGAAGGTGAGGGAATGAAGGGCGAGGAAGGAGAGGACGCGCCGACAACGGCCAGCGTGTTGGGAAGGGATAGCATTCCGTTGCTCACGATTTCGGCGATCATGAGAACGGAGACGAACTGATGCGCATCAGATGCATGTCTTGACATAAAGAAGGACAACAATACCTGCCAGCTGAGCGTCCTGTAGCGAATCTGGTGCTGCTCGTCATTCTCGAAGACTTCGTCCTTCAAGTTGTCTGGGTCCATGATGGTTGGGGTGGCTGTGCCGTCCATTGTAGCGACGGGCCAAGTTTTAATTATTATTCGCGTCTCGTCGCGGTGGGACAAGACAACCGCTCCCAGGTCTCCTCGTACGCTGGATCCGATGAATTTCCACCGCGAGCACGCTGACTTTCTGCACGACTTTGAAACGTGTCCCAGTCCAAGGCCCGTCCGTCACGAATCCTACTACGCCCGCCCGCAGACGAGCCCTCCTCCAGAGCCGTTCCACAGGAAGCATTCCCGCCGCCCCACACAGGACAGGAGTAGAGCACAGGTCCCGGACTCCTTCGCATTCCCCACCTCGGATCAATTTCCTAACCCTTCCAGCTTTCTCTCGGGCAGTGACCTCACCCCCCGGCATCACCGCGCTCGCACTCGCACCCGGACCGGACCCTCGTCCCAAAAGCCAAGATGGCGCGACAGTCCTCTCCCGCCCTTGAGGTTCTCCGGAACGTCTAGTATGGAGGATCCTCCTCCCACACCTGCCGATGCCTCTTCCATCCGCGGTTTCCCTGGCCTCGACTTTTCCGTCGTCGCTGCCCCGATCGCTGGAGTAGAGACGTTGGATGCCCTTGTGGACGGTATGAACGGTATGGCTGGTACATCCATGGAGGACCTTTTCTCGCGCAACGCATCAAACTCGCGTTTCCCCCTTTCCAGCCACCACCCTCTGTACCAGCCGCCCCTCCCAACCCCACCTCCGGGTGTTGTGCTTGGGAAAGGAAAAGGAAGAAGGCGTGGAAAGGTTGTCACCTCAGACGATGATGATGACGACGACGACGACGACATAACACCCGCTACAATACTTCCGCGCTCCCACCAACGCTACCGCCATAACCCCGTTCCTAGCTTCTCGCGAAAAGCATCCTCCTCCACCATCACAGTCGATTCTACTCTCAGCGATAATATCACACCTCCGGCTGGCGACTCGAACAAACACTCGCAGCCCAATACCATACAGCCTACGGAGCGTCCACGAGCTGTAATACCCTCTATATCCGAAATTATTCGTAATCATGCGCCACATACCCTCGATCGTGCACGCCCGCCATCTGTACACAACCCGCGTCATAGTCATGCCAACGGCAGTTTATCAACAGGCCCGGAGGAAGAGGAATCTGAACCAGAACCATTGACACCCGACGAAGAGGCTGAATTTCTTAGCCGGTCATCGATGGACAGTATCGAAGACGAAATCAGACGGACAATCAACAACCAAAAGAATTCTCAGGTCGCCGCTCTACCTCGCAACGCTCCTCGTGCTCCGCCACTGGCTTCTTGCCCGTCAAATGCTTCCGATGGTTCCAGTGTCCGTCCTGGCACCCGTGCGGTCGCCTCAGACACGTGTGCCCGTTCATCACCAACAGGTTCTGCACATGCGTCTCAACAGTCATTCGACCCAGTTCAATTCTCCATATCTCCGACGTCTACATCTCAAGCAATCGCCGAGTACCTGCGGTCTGCGAGATTAACGACATTACTGAAGCTCACGCGATACCCACATGCTTCGTTAGATCATCCACTTACCGTCAGTCTAGCAGACATGGGAGACCCGAACGGCTTTCCGCTTGTCGTGTTCCTTGGTCTGGGCTGCGTACGACATATCATGGGTCTTTACGATGAAATGGCTGATTGCCTTGGCCTCCGTTTGATTGCTATTGATAGGTAAACTAAGTTGCAATTCTCAGTTGATGAGAGCTCACAAGACTCGTGCCAGATGGGGACTCGGTCGCACTGAAGTACCTCAGTCGAAGTCCGCTCGTGGGATTATGGAATGGGCTTCCGTTGTGGAAGAAGTACTTGATCAGCTCCAAATCTATGAATGCAGTGTCATGGCTCATTCTGCTGGAGCTCCGTATGCTCTGTCTTTCGCAAATCGTGCGCCTGAGCGTATCAGGGGTGACCTGTGTCTACTCGCGCCATGGATTGGCGGTGGCGAGAGCGGTATGAAACTTGTTCTCTGCGTTACAACCTGATCACTGAGAGTAATATATAGGCGGGTACAAGTGGTTGAAATACGTTCCCAATGGCATCCTGAAGACTGCGCAAGCTGCAGAGTGGAAAATACAAGCATGGATGCTCGGAAAGCCACCAACGATCGCCTACCGCGGGATAGGTTATACAGCCCCACCATCCCCGAGCAAGCCCTATCATGTCCAGCCAGATTCTAATGCAGACTCCGATCCATTGTCGCAGTCAGAGCACCTCTGCAGATCCAGTGTCTACCCGTCACAGTCAGACGCGAGGAGGCGGATGAGCATTGCATCCAGTTTGTTCAGTGAATACGATGATTTGAGGGACTTTGACGGTCGCTTTGGCAGCCAGAGCACGCTAGGCGCTCGGTCTATGAACCAGCAAACGAGACGCAAAGCCTCCAGGGGTATTCTTCGCCGGCTAAAGCCATCGAAGTCTGCATCGCAATCACAACCTCCGTCGCCAGCGGCAGAAACGGCAAATCATTCAACTGTGGGAAAGAAGCTGAAGACTCTGCGGTCAATGGGCTCGTTGAAGGGAAAATCGGGCGCTAATGGCTCTAAAGTCGACAAGACGAACCTACCCAGCCCTCAACTTCCCCGGCCCGTTACCGTTGACATTGGACTAGGCTTGAGCGACTTTGACTGGAACAATAAACCTGCAAGTCCGGTGCCTCGCTCGATGACGTCGTCTCCCAAGGACGTGCTTCAGATAGGGAAACCCATGAACCCTACCCGATCTATTGATATCAACACCGGAAAGCCCGCTGTTAAATCACCAGTACCTAGGCAAGCGGGACGACGCTCGATTTCATTTAGTGCGTCTAGCACGGCTACTCCTAGGTCAAGTCCGCCAAGTATACCTTCATCGCCGAGGAACAGTGTTCTTTCCTCGCCGTACAGCAGTATCATCACGACCGCCTCGGGTTCATATCAAGCAGCACTCGGAAACGCTCTGATTGCTGCGTCTCATGCAGAGGCGTCGAAGGGCACCCATAGCGACCTACTGCAGATTCTGAATCACGACAATCGTCCCTGGGGCTTTTCATACACCGACTACCCTCACAAGGTCCGAGTATGGTATGGCGACCGAGACGAGAAGATTGCAGAGAATGCGGTGAGATGGATGGAGCGTACGATGGGCGAGGACCGGTGCGACGTCAAGGTTGTCAAAGGGGCTGATCATGCTCTCATGTACAAGAGTTCCGTCGTGGTCGAAGTCTTAGAATGCGTGCGAGAATTCTGGTGAATCTTCTCAGCCATGCCATGCCATATCATTTACCCCCTTTACTTCATACCCTTCGCCATTCGCCTTTCCGGAGGAACAAACATTTCTATCATCCCTACGCTAATTCACACCCCCGCATTCTTTCCCTTGAACCCCCTTGACAAGAGTTTGATTGCATTATTTATCGTACACGGATGAGTATCGTATTCGTTTGACCATGGGTTTTCAATGTACTTTTCACCCTGGTTCGCAAGCTGATGACTTTTAGGATTAATGTTGTTTAAACGTCATTAATGTCAATCTGTATTCGCTCGACACCTTTCTATTTCTAACGTGGGACAATGCATGGGCAACGATCATACATTCCTGGGTAAGCTCGATTGTCCTCAAGCTCGGACCATTATTTACAAGATTTGCCCGACCCCCGCCGCCTGTGACGGGGGCCCGTCACGACTCACGATAGCAACCTGCAAAGGCCTTCCAACTTGAATAGCACAGAACAAGCTCACAGGCCGATAATGCAGATGCAATGTACATGGCAGCTCTAGACATTCAAAAGATGGGTAAGAGACTGGAAGCGCTCGAGTGGGTATGTATATACGCCACCGTTGTCGCATAGCATGTATAGCCCAAAATTAAATATCGTTGCCAACTTGAAAACATGCCGGATGGTACACTATCACTCCACGGCTGCAAAGAGCTTTGATGACTAGACCATAGTCTGTACTTCGGCTTCTACATGGGTCAGTAAGAGAGAGATGCAGTCCCTGATCAGGGGGTGCGGCACTGTCCGCGAGGCTCGAAAGGTACGGAGACGCTCCCAAAACAGTTTATTTTTCAGTTGTCACAGTCGCTTGTCAAGCAGGAAACCCGGTACAGTGCCTGCATCATGTCAGAAAAGGTAGACCTGCCCAAGAAAAAGGCAGCGACCAACGCGAGCAGACTAGAAACGGAAGCCACCCCTTCAAGGAAAAGGAAAACCGCCGGGAAGACGGCCGACAGGGAACCGTCGGCACATGAGGCTGGTCGTCTCGTCGAGCCGATACCGACTCGGGGCCAGGGTCGCCGGTCTGATCGTAAGCCTGTACGGTCCTGGTATCCTCGTCTTTCTAACCAAGATTATAGTCGTACCCGTCCACTTGGCTGCGTCCGAGCGCCCACGTCAGAGACACGCCCAAACGTTGCCCGCGCATCGTCGAGTGTCTATGGACGTCCACCGTGCTCGCAGGTCCAACATGCCAAATTCTGGTTCACGACCCATCAGAACCAGACGGGCCGCTAGCGTACCCCCTGGTCCTCCGCGCACCATGTTACAACGTGTGTACTCCTTTACAAAGGCGCGCCTGTAGCTCACCCAGCCCAACGTGCCACTGCAGATGCTTGGCACACAGTACTAAACTCTGACCCACTAGAGGACTCCGACGAGGAGTGTCCTGACGAGCACATTCGACTGGACTACAGTGGGCTTTTTATGCCTTCGCTGCAAAGTATTTTCGAGGTCTCAACCAAGTTTCAGATCGGCGAATGCAGGTAATAACACGTCTACGAGGACGACCCCCAACACCTGAAGCAGAATGCAGTCAGCCTATACCAACCTGAGAGGCGTCTCTTCCTAGCCCAAGTCTACGAGCTCTTTGTTGTATGTATCAGACATTTAGACCTGCACACCTGCACTATACTATTTTCAAGGAGTATACAGTAGGGAATAAAATCGAAGGGGCTATTAATCAAGGGCAGCGACGAAAGAGCGTCGCGGACAGACCATTTCGGAAAAAGTCAGATGAAAGAACAGATGTCGCTGAACAATCTAGTCCCAGATGATAAAATACATATGCCTCACGAAAAGGATACTACACCACAACAAAATCCGTTCCAATTCTAATCACTCCGCTAGCCACTTCTCGCACTTCTTCGCGTACTTGTCTAGTAGTTGCGCAAGGTCACGGATAACGAAGGTTAAAACGACACTGGCGAAGAATTCCGAAGCATGCCTAAGTTTGACCTCGGCAGCCGTTTTCAGATCGGCGGGGAACGCGATATAGATAGGCGCAATGGGTTGCGAAAGTAGTGCTTTTGAATGTTCATCAAGCAGCTGAGCCTGCGCGAACAACCTGCCCAATCCAGCCACGTATGCAGCGGGCGAGTCAAGACTGTTGCAGTCGGTGAGCTCCTAATACATACACGTGCTTAGCAAGGTCACTCACTTTTTACCATTGGTAAACTTGTCAAATTGTCGAGTCAGCTTTCCACCCCACGATGTCACCTGGCGTGACATATGAGTCGTTCGCAGCACCACCACATGCACGGGCGACTTACCCCGCTTTTCTTCGAAACAAAGCCCTCTCCTACGCCAAGTTTTTTCCCGAAATTTGCAACGACGCTGTCGCATATAGACGAAAACTCCTCAAGTTTGCCCACCCACGCCTCTGCCTCTTTCCGCCCGACACTTCCAATCCCGAGCGCCAGTCCACTACACACGCTACCGGCACCAAAATACTCGACGCTTGATTGTTGCATTTCCTCCAAAGCTGAGCATAGTACCTCCACAACGCGCACCTTTTCTGGAACATTTGTAAGTTTTGCTCCTCCCTGCGACCAGACACCTTGGGGAACGTGTAATCGCCGCGTGATATAGCCCCCTGACTTTGAATTCATGGTGTTCGCGAGTAGCGTCATCATGTGATAGGGTTTTCTATGACTGTCGGTGGGTGGGGTGGGCGGAAGTGGTGAGGTCGGTGTGGTCGGGATATTCGTGAGCATCGCAGACGGAGGAAGAAGCGACAGAGCTGGAGGGGAAAGGAGCTCAGTTTGCATGGTAAAATGCGGTTGTATCTGTACATTGAGGCTGATGTTATGATTTAGCTTCGTAGAGGCTTTCCGTCCGTTCGGGAGAGCTGTCTGAGGGAGCGGGGGACGTTGGGGCTCAAAAGGTGATATTCGACCATTAATGACGGATGGTCGACGACCCGGCTGAGAAGAAGCACGGCTCCGTCCTGGAGTCGGAGCAACTCCCGAACTGGAGGGAGATGTCGGTATTTTAGTAGGAGGTACGAATGATGACGGAGGATTTGACTCCGTGGGTGATGAGGATATTGCGGTGGTAGTAGGTGGAGCTGACATCTTACTCCGGCGCTGATGTATTGTGCTCATTGCGATCGATGAGTTGATCAAAGGCTGACCCCCCGTCACACTCAGTGACTCCCCTCGAGGACGAGAGGAAATAATTTGGGCAGGGACCGGAGATCCTGAAGGCTTCGAAGCGGTCATTGGTGTTGTGGCAGTGCGGAATGGATGGGCTGCACTGGTCGGGGAAGGAAGCGGAGGAAGTGGGTGGGAATCACGTTTAGCTAGCCGCGGGGTATCGGGGCGTCGCGAGAGAGAGGCAGTCAAATCATCCTCGAATTGGGTATCTTCCCCTTGTGGGCGACCATCGGTCCTGACGCCTTCCTCGGTGACTGAAGTGAGTCTAGTCCCGGAGCCAGTTCGTGAATGGCCGAGAGAGTTTCCACGGGGACGATTAACCTCTAAAAATCGAGTAGTTTGTGAAGGAGGGAATGCAGAAGTAAGGGGTAACGGTTCTGGAGGAGGTGGAGGTGGTGACGATATTGGAGGCGGCACGGCAGGGGGGAGGACGGAAGCTGCTCTGGGTCTACCGGTAATCGGCGGTTGGTGTTGGGTGCGATTTGCAGGAAGAGTAGAAGTACGACTAAGTGTAGCTTGCTTTCCACTGGGAGACGAGTCTGTGTCTGGTGAGGCCGCGTAAGGGTGCTGCGATAACGAAGCGGAAGAAAATTCGCTTGAGAGGTGTGCAGCGTTCAACATTGCAGAGCCGATGCCTTCGTGTGCATCTTGCTCGTCATTGAAATCATCATTCAGAACTAAGTGATGAGGATCGTCCTGAGTGTGCTCCGTGATGGAAGAAGAAGACGTATGGGAATCTGGCGACTGAGACAGAGAGGTAGGAGAGGGCGGTTGAGTTGACTCCGTTGAAGAGGAAGGAGCGTACACAGAGGATGGGGAATGGGGAATGGGTGGTATGCTGTATATGAGACTCAGGATGTTCATCCTATCAGCATATGTATCGTGCTGCAAAGATCACCCGATAAGCTTGCTTCTGAACTATATCACGAACACAACATACTATTGATTGCAGTCGTCTGACTTCCTCTTCCTGAGCAACAACGCTGCGCCTTCGACCATTCCTTCTGCGTCCATCAGAGGTATCCTCACCTCTTCTTACCCGCTCCATAACTTCACTCAAGAGAGCAACACTCCTTCCGTAAGCTATGACGGCAGCATGAGGGTCATCGTTCGTCGCATCAAGCTGAACCGCTTCGCGTGCGAGCTCCAGCGCTCTCGTCAATGCACGACGCGAAGAAGGGCGGGATTCGGAAGGTGAGTGCAGATTATGTGGGGAAAGCAATAAACGATCTGGTACTATGTCCTGCGTGTTTGCTTGTGTGTTCAAGTGGCTAGGACGTGTCATACTTCTTGACGGAGGATCGGATGAAGCTTGCGCAGAGGTATGAGGGACTGTGCTCGGGAACGGCTGGAGATGATTGGAACTGGAGACGGGCGTGGAAGTTGAAACGTGATGTCGGTTGTGAGGAAAGGCAGCAACGGCTGCCAAGTTGGCAGACGCGGCAGGGCGAGCATAAGAATTTTGGCTGGCACTCGTGCTGGACCGGTGCCTCGAAACGAATTGGTCATCAGAGATACCTACCGTCATAGTTGGCTCGTCGTCTGCGGTAAACACTGACGAGGGGTGAGGAACATGAGGAATCGGTTGACTTGGGGGCGGGACGGCGGGAGGGAAGTTTACTGCCACGGAACGGCGACGCTGGGTCACGGCTGGCTGGAAAAAGGGCGAGTTGGGAGGAGGTGAGGACGGGGTAGCGACTGGGGAGGCGGACGAATGATCAGGCCAGGGACGGGATCGCTGGGCGACCGAGGGCTGATGGCCAGAAAACTCGACTACCATGCCGAGGAGTCGAAAATAAGTGTCGGCCTGGTGCTAGGACGGTTTTGGAGGCAGACCACGCGACGAAGGTGTTTGTCGACGAGAATGTGGGTCAAGCGAACGATTGTTGAACGTGCGCCGAGTTTGGCGGTCCGACTGGCGAATGGTCGAAACACTACACGACGAGCACAACGCCGGTGCACATGCAACACGAGGGCGGAGGACGGCGAGGACGGCGAGGACGACGACGTGGGACAGAGCAGCTGCAGTTCACGACGCCCACCGACAGGACATCACACCCGTCAGGATCGGAGGTTGAATATCACTATTCACGGCAAATACAAAACTCATTCGCATCCTATTCGCACCACAAGAGAAAAATGCGATTATGCTCGGGAAGTCGACGCGCAGCAAGAAAAGCAGGTAAACTCGTAAGGAATGTCAATGAATTATCCGGTAATAGTGTCGCAGTAAACGGCCAGAAACGAGTGGAGTCGACAAAGGAGTAACGAACGGACAGACGTGGGGTATATGTGTCGACCGCAAATGTCGATCAAATTCGGGCACCCGTGTGCCATCAGTCCCGGAACTCGGCCTGCGATCCTTGAGCAGCCAATCGACTCTCGAGATTTCTGTCAAGTCAAGCGCGCTTAGCGAGAGTGTGTCGAGCACAACGAACGACAGACCTCAGAGATTCCTCCTTCGCCAAAAGCTCCTGGCGCTTTTCGTTGATCTCGCGCTGCACCTTGAGTTCGATCTCACGAAGCTACGAAGCAGTCAACATATCAAACGCATAACGGAGAGTAACGGGTGTACCTTCTCTTCTTCCCGACGAAGCTGTTCTTCTTTGAGACGGACGCTTTGAGTTGCAAGTTCTTCCGGGAGAATCGAAGAATCACTGATACACAGGTCACTTAGCAACACGATATCAAGGAAAGATTGATGTAACCATACTGGGTGTCTGCATGCACTGTCCTGGACAACTTCTCGGTACGGTAGGTCTCGTACAAGACGTCGTGAGTGAGCGACTTCAAATCCCCAAGGTGTGAGCTAGTCACACGTCAACGATGCAAAGATAAGAGGATGAAGAAACATTACTTCAATAGGGCACTTCTAAGCCTGCTGAAATCCGAGTGCTTTGGGTTGTCAACCTCGGCAACACCCCAAGGGTATGTCCTGGCCCGAACAGGTTGTCCATCAACATTGATTTCTTCCTCAGATCCAATGATGGCAAAGGGAAGTAATGCCTGTGTGAAGTTAGTATGATGACCGAGCATCCACACGAGTTGCTTACCCTTAGCTCGCTGTTGTCCTGTATGGTCTCTTCGTCGTCTTCCTCGACGTCGTACGGGAAATTGTATACGGGAATATCGTAGTATTCGATGTCCTCCATAATCTGAAGGGAGAATAAGTCTTGTGCCAGAGAGTTGATATAAACTACCGACCCGCTTTTTGAAGCCTCGAAGCTCGCTGGGGGTCAACGAATCGGCTTTGCCAATGACGGGAATGACATTGACACGGGGAGACAAGCGACGCATCAATTCGATGTCCATTTCCCGTAGACTGCAGTTCAAGTATAAGTTTTAACGGAAGACTGGGAACGCTGACACGTACGCGTGACCTGTGGGAGGGATGAAGTAGAGCAAAGCGTGAACTCTGTTGTCGCGGAAGCGGGGGTTGCGTTTGATGCGAGACTCTTCGGCCAAGATATCATCGTATTGGCGCTCGAGGTACCCGACAATCTCTTGGAAGCTGCGTGTTCTTGTGAGCGGGGGTGCCGAGAGGACGAGTAAATACTAACGCAAACTCGTTGTCAATGTTATCGCCAAAGCCAGGCGTGTCAACGATGGTGAGGGCGATACGAACACCGTCCTCCTCGAGTTCTGGGAGGGGGTAAATGGAGCGAAGAAGCGAAAAAGCGAGCGACTCACCGACGTTGACGGGCTTGATTCTGATGCCCTCCTCGATGTGGGCAGTGTCTGGATTGTCGGCAACCTTGTGGGCGAGGACCTCGGACTCGCAGAGCGTGTTGACGAAAGTGGTGCGGCCCGTTCCAGAGGCACCTGGAGCGACGGTGAGCGCTGGGACGGGGTGCGGGGGGCGAGGGACACACCGACAACCATGAGCGTGAACTGGACGCCCTTCTTGACTTTGTTTCCCCTGCGTCTGCCTGCAAAAGACATTTTGGTGGTGAAGAAGCGAGCAGAGACGAGCGAAACTTGTCCAACTGCTTTTTAAAGCTCCGACACGCTGCGCCACTGTCGCGCATACAAGCACCTTCATGTTCCGTCGCGTCATCCAATCGCGTCCCTTGCACGCGCGCCCCACCGTCACCACAAAGCGTTATGCCGACCTCCCAAGCCGTCCCGCCGTCGCCGGCGCTGCGCCAGATGCCGCGCGGCCTCGGCGCGGTCGCAAGCCGGCAGCGGCCGTCCCCCCGAAGCCGCCGCGCAACTCGCTCGCCGTCGAGATCCTGGCGAATCTGTCCCGGTTTCCCCACTGCATCCTCCTCACGCGCGTCGGCCAGTTCTACGAGGTGTGGCCCGCCCAGGACGCGTCTTCCCCCGCTGACCCGTCCCGCAGTCGTACTTTGACCAAGCCAATCAGGTCGCGCGTCTGCTCGGCATCAAGCTGACGTCTCGCGTCTGGGACAAGCAGTCCGTTCCCATGTGTGGCTTCCCGATCATGCATCTCGACAAGTACCTCAAAGTCTTGGTCCAGCAGCACAGCCGCTCCGTGGCCATGTGCGAGGAGTTTCCGCGCTACATGGACGGTCAGAAACCCGAGTTTGACCGTCGCGTCGTCCGCATCATCACCCCCGGTACCCTCATTGACGAGCCCTTTCTGGACCCCTCCGAGAACAACTTCCTGCTTGCCGTTAGTCCGGACTCTTCTCCAGAGATCGGTTTGGCCTGGATCGATGTCTCGACAGGCGAATTTTTCACCAAGACGGTACCCCAAGAAGAGTTCAAGGACGAACTCGTACGCATCAGTCCTCGGGAAATCGTTCTCGCGCAGCAGTTGAAGGATCGCCCACTTGATCCTATTCGGCAACTTCTCGAAGACGAACGCTGCTTCGTAACCTACGTCCAACCTTCCGATACTGCCACTAACCGATATAATGACTCCTGCCCGCAGAACGAATCTGCAGCCATCAATATACTTGCGGCCTATATGCAAGCCAACCTCATGGACCACATGCCCCAGCTCCCTGTTCCCAACCGAGAAGGCCTTGATGAACGCATGCAAATCGACTCCCATACGATCGAGGCGCTCGAAATACACGAGAGTGCGAGAGAGGGTGGGCGCACCGGCAGCCTCCTAAGTGTCATCAAACGGACCGTGACTGGAAGTGGAATGCGTTTATTAACTCGTAGACTGTGTTTGTTTTTTCCGCTACATTTCTCTGGTCTATGTCTTGTCAACATTGACATTCGCTAGGCTCGCCAAGTATGTCGCCAAGGGAAATTGAAGCACGGCAGTCGCTCCTTGCATTTTTCTATCATAGGCCACACCTGCGAGGTGACATTGTACATTCTTTGCAAGACTCGGAGGATGCGCGCCGCATCGTTCAGCGCTTCCTCTCCTGTAAAGGGGAGCCTAAAGATCTCCTCGCGATCAACCGTACTATCCAGGTTTGGACAGCGATTCAAAATAGAATCGGACTTGAAAAGGCGATGGAGTCTCGAGAGCAGGATGGCATTCGCAGCGAGGATTGGTCCAGTATTGATACCCTTTTGTCTAAGGTCACCAACCTTCATGATCTATCTACTCGTATCACGCTGGCGCTGGAGGATAACGAAGCCCAAACTTCTTTGTCTGACGAACTTGTTGAAGGCGATTCTCCTGAAAGCGAACAGAAAATGGACTCAAGTACTACGTACGGAACACATAAAAGGATCATTCGACCAAAGTGAGCGGGGCTAATTGCTTCAGTAGGCACTGTAATATCATTTGTCCTGTAGATTCTCTGAAAAACTGGCTACTTTACACGACTCCTTACGTGTCCTTCTGGAGCGTCGGAAAAATCTGGAACACGGCCTTCAGATTCAGTACAGTAAGGGTCACTACTTTCTTATGTGGCCACGTTGACTTTCACCCAGGTGCGCCTTCTCTGACACTGCGCACGAATCCCGCGCAAGGCATGCATGTTCACATTGGGAGGGGAAAGAAAGACGAAGCCAAGATCAAGAACAACCCTTCTTTCATCTCCATCGCAGAAAGCGCTTCAACCCGCAGCTATTTCCATCAGGTACGCCGTTATGTTCTCGGATTCAGTCCATCTACAGATGGATTTCAGCCCTGGTCAAAGCTCGGTTCTGAGATAGTGGAAACTACGACGGCAATAGCCAATGCAGAAAGGGATATTTTTAACTCGCTGCGCAACGAAGTTTGTTTCTGGCTGCATTCTCATTAGGCGTACGCTCAATACTTCCTAGGTGACAGCGTTCTCCGCCCAACTCCGGCGGAACGCGGGGATAATGGACGAGCTTGATATCTCGCTTGGCTTTGCTAGGTTGGCAGTGGAACTGAAATTTGTCCGCCCAGTGATCAAAGATGGGTACATATGATATGCCCTCAGTTCGTTTATACCAGCCACTGATACCCCTGTAGTGCTATGCTCGAGGTGGTGGATGGTCGTCATCCCACAGTTGAGCTCGGGCTACTTGCGTCGGGTCGGAATTTTATCCCAAACTCGGTCGCTCTCAAACCTCAATCTCGTCTGCACATCATCACAGGGCCCAATATGGCGGGCAAGTCGACGTTTCTACGACAGACTGCCTTGATTACCATCCTGGCACAGACAGGTTCGTTTGTACCTGCTGAACATGCGGTCGTTGGGATCGTCGACAAGTTGTTCTCAAGGGTTGGGGCGAAAGACGATCTCTTTAGGGACAGAAGCACATTTATGGTCGAGATGGTCGAGACTGCCCAGATTTTACGCCGAGCCACGGCAAGGAGCTTGGTCAGTTGCGTCTGCTCATCAAAGATTGCGGAAGCCAAATATACTACTAGGTAATCATGGACGAGGTCGGGCGTGGTACCACGGTCAAAGATGGTTTAGCAATCGCGTTCGCAACAGTGCATCATCTTGTGGTGTACAGCCGTTGCCGGGCATTGTTCGCCACTCATTTCCACGAACTAGCGGATATGCTGATGTACTGTGACTCAAGTCATCATGGTGGCGGCGTATTCCGCGATGTCGGATTTTTCTGCACCGATGTTCATGAAATCGAAGTAAGTTGAATTATAGTCCGGGAACTGGCTGGATTTTTGATGTAATGATCCAGGATGATTTTTTCGCCTACTCTCACCACCTAAGGCCAGGTGTCAACCGAAATAGCCACGGGCTCAAAGTTGCACAATTGGCTGGTATACCTAATCCTACTCTTCTAGTAGCAAAAAAAGCACTTGCAGCATTGCAAAAACAGCCCTTTATGAGTCCAAAAGAACTTTCCGACATCGGAAAAGGGTTAACGACAGTCAAGACCAGCTAGTTCTGTATACTACTTCCATGTCAATAATACATTTACGCCATTTGGGAACGGATGAAATTTAGGGCTGAACCGGCCTTCAGCCATTTGACTTGGTCTGACGACATGGTATGTTGAGTGAGAATCTCAAAGATTTCCCCCCTCAAGTTCTTCACACGAAGTTTGATGGCTGCATCTTCATGGCCGTTTATGAGATCTTCGAGACCAATCGTTTCCACCACATCACCAGATCCGATTCGAGAGTAGTCCGCCTTATCAGCGAACCACAGAGGGAGAATACCTTGTTTCTGGAAGAAATTATTGGCAGCAATCCAAAGTTCATCCCGTTTCCGACATTACCTTCAGGTTGGTTTCGTGGATACGAGCAAAGGAACGGGCGACGATCGCAGCACAACCTACAGTTATTCTTAAACCAGCTCAACTCGTGCGAAAGATAAACCATACCGTAGAATCGAGGCTGTAGTGCAGCGTGTTCGCGAGCACTCCCTTCACCATAGTTTTCGTCTACGATCAGAGCCCAAGGTTGATTTCGTGCCCGTAGTCTCTTGGCAACGGTAGGGATAGTGTCACTTCTGGACTGAGAATCGTCGTGATCATGGTCATATGCCACATTGATGTCTCCGCTTTCGTCATTGATAGATGTGATAACTAGAAGGAAGCAATCATCAAATCAATTCGGACTGTAGCGATTTGCTGACATACGGAGATTTTCCGATATATTAGTGAGATGACCTTTGTACTTCAGCCACGGCCCCTAGAAACAAAGATCAACCAACCCGAATAAAATAAATCATAGTCGACCCACCGCGGCAGAAATATGGTCAGTGGTACACTTGCCTCTAACTCTCATTAGAACTTTCAACGGCGGAAGTTCAAGACCTCTAGGGTTGTGGTGTCCAAAATGGCTAGGGAATGGCTCCAGTATCTCAAGACGCTGGGAATCCTTGCGAATAATAACCTGGGTTTGTGGCTGAGGTTCTGGCATAGGATGAGGATAATAGTCCGCATATCCCGCAGTGAATCCATCACTAGGAAGGTCTTGACCTGACGGCGGCGAAAATTTGAACGGTTGTCCATTCGGCAGGGTAATAGCATCAGTCGTGGGGTTAAATGACAGCTTTCCTGAGAATGCCATGGCTGTCACGATAGTAGGGGAAGCCAGGAAGTTCATGGTGTAGCGATTTCCATCGTTACGCGACTTGAAGTTGCTGGGCGCCCATTTTTCAGAAGGATAGTTCAAGACGAGCTATCAACTTACCGGTTGAACGAAGTCAGGATGGCTGAAGCACGCATGAATGATATCAGTCACAATGTAAATGCATGTTATCTGAGTATTCGCACCATTCTCCTCGTCTTTCGGATCTTCTCGTTTCCACTGTGACAGAGTGTTGGTTTCATTTAAAGGAATATAGTGAAATCTACCTGGCCAATACAGGGACCGCATGCATTTGCCAGAACAACGACACCGACATCTTCTAAAGAGCTTGTGATCCCATCACGTTCCATGGTCGCACGAATCTGTTCAGAGCCGGGTGTACACAGGAAGGGAACTTCGGCGGTCAATCCAACATTTTGCGCCTGTTTTGCGATATCTGCAACCCTGGTCTTCAGAACATCAATGGAAAAGTCGCTTTCAAGGTCCACAATAAAATTTTTACCATGTCCTCATAGGAACTATTCGTGCACGACCCAATCAGACTGGCTGAAATCTCGTCTTTCCACCCATTTTCCTCGACAAAGGTTCTGAACTTGGACAAAGGTGTGGCCAGATCAGGCGTGAATGGACCGTTGATCATGGGCTCCAAATCCGACAAATTCTAGATAAAATATCAGACAAGGAATGGTATCTCCATAGTGACACATACTATCTCAATAACTTCATCATATTCAGCACCTTCATCGGCACTCAAGAAACCTCGAGCGGCGGCTTCGTCAGCAGCACGCGCTACTGGACCACGGCCGGTAGCGTAAAGATACGCGCGCATACTTTCCGTGTAAGGGAAAGTAGAAGTTGTTGCACCCACCTCGGCTCCCATGTTTGCAACAGTGGCCAATCCTGTGAGGTTCTAAGTATTTGTGAGAGTGATAGAAGACTATTTTATATACCTGTACACGATTGAGCTGCAACTCCCGGGCCGAAGTATTCTAGAATGCGTCCGGTGCCACCCTACAGACCGATTGATAGATGCCCTGCGGGTGATAGAGTAACGTACCCTGACTGTGAGCTTTCCTGCTAGGTGCAAGATCAAGTCCTTGGGAGTCGCCCAGCCATTAAGTTGACCTGTAAGGTGGATGCCTGGAAGTTGTGAAGTAGGTGGTTCTTCGCGTGTGACGAGGATCTTACCAACTACGTGTGGGGCTTTTAGTTCCCAAGGCGTACCAGTCATGGCATCCACAGCGTCTGCACCACCAACGCCGATAGCAAGCAGACCAAGCCCTCCAGCGTTGGGGGTATGAGAGTCTACAGATTGGTATCATTCTTTCCGAGTACGTCCGACAGTTTTATGACACACCAGTGCCCAGCCTACATGACAAAACATTCAGTGCGTGGACGGGTTCAAAAAGGAAAAGCATGTACATAAGCATCCCAGGAGCAGCATAATTTTCGAGTACAATCTGATGAATGATACCTGAACCGGGCTTCCAGAACTCGATTCCATACTTGCGGGCCGCACTCTCAAGGAAGTCGAAAACTTCTTTGTTGGAGACAATAGACCGCTGCAACGGTGCATTAGCCCCGCGTGACCTTTATATTTAGACTGCAGCCACCTGTAGATCTGAGGACGCGCCATCTACTGCTTGGATAAGATGATCACAATGTATGCTTGTCGGCACAGCGCATCGAGAGAGACCGGCACTCATGAATTGCAATCTAAAATTGCGTAAATTCCGAGTAGGTTTGCACATAAGATCGGACTCACAGTGCCATCCTGGTGTCTCTTGAGAAAATCAATTAAAAAAAGGATACGGAAGAACTCAACTGTGCAGATGCATCCTGCATGGCCACCCGTTGTGGGTTGAGCTGCAGGTAGGCTTCACCTCTGATGCTTCCACCACGAGATAAACTTTTCTCCGGGTTGACCAGGTGACTGTACAGGATCTTTTCTGCCAAGGTCAGCGGCCTGTCGTTGAGTAGCTTCCGTACACGCTCCAGCTTTTGGAGCAGTTCGGCATAGGGTGGTGTGATGGAAGAGCAGTCCTTCTCGACGGCTGGGGCATGTGTCGTGAGGTAGCGTTTCAGGACGCGTCTGGAGCCTCGTTGGAAGACCAGTCGAGACATCGTACCGACCACTGTCTACCGCTTGGCTAAGAATGACTTTTGAAGTGCAGGACTCGAGGCTTTCTTCCTCATTTGGTATAGTATGTATTACACGCGTCCTCACCAAAGTGATTCGATCGGCGCTTCTCTCCATCCCGTCGCTCTCTCCTCCCAATAACCCCCTTTATATGTCCAATCCTCGCCAACCTGCGTGAACCACCGGGGGTTTCTGTCTGCGCCACGCCTTCGTCTATCTCTTTGTAACTCCTCTAGGCGCATCTTTTGAGTCTCGGCCTCATCAACATCCCCTTCTTCAAGTGCGCGCACGTCTGGTCGAAATCTCGAGTCAGTCGGAGGGAGCCTACCTTCTACATCGCTGGTAATTTCATTCAGAGTGATCCCAAATGCCGTGAACCCGTAATACTCCATCTGTTTTGGGAACGGCGTGATGCGCCAAAGCACCCGAAGATGCGACGAGTCAAGGGCAAGTGCGACTTGATCATCCCACTTTCCCTCAATGCGCGCGCAAACGTCCCCATATTTGGATAGAATGGCACCTGTAACTTCATTGGAGGCGCCCCAGTAGCCTGCTTGTTTGAAGTCGATAAGACAACTGGCTCCGCTGATTGTGTTCTTGATTATCATCTTCCCGCAGTGTTCGAGGTACTTGGTTCCCATCATCAGATTTCGCATGAAAGAGGACGGTTTATTCCTGCTTGGCTGAATTAACATCAGAACACGCGCACGATAGTTTCCCTTACCACTCATATCGATCCTCTCCTATCTTAAGGTGTGTAGTACCCAGGGGGATGATTTCTAGGCTTTTGCCTACAGAAAATATGAAGTGAGTCGCGTGTACGTTTCGCACGAGAACGAGATAGTGCAACGACTAACCCCAAAACTTGGTCTTTCCAGCAGATGTGCCATATAATTCCCATCTATCTCCCTCAGCATGATAAGCAATGACGACCGGGGTGTGCGAGACCTTTTCTGCAATAAATTTCATCCGAATATCCTCAAATGTCTCTGCAAGCATCGGGTTGCTGAAAGAATCGTTAGCTGACTTACAGGCCACGGATATAAGCATCACTTACAACCCCTTCCTCCCGGAGCGATGCCTTGTGTGCGCATAACTGGAAATCGCAAACGCTGCAACATAACACATTCGTTCGACCGGTTCGTTGGTCCCAGCTGCTTGTTGAAGCAACCCATAGTATTCCAACTCCTCGGCCGTTCGTTGCAAAAGCGTCAAAGGTTCGTTAAAAGATACGGGGAATGCTATGGTCGATAAGTCCTACAAGCAAGGATGTCAAGACATCAATTCTTTCGCTAGGAGACGCAGCCAGGATATACCTTCCCGACATTCTTCTTCAGCATAGCAAACAGACTGCCCTCATCACCTATGGGCCCCGAAGGGAGGTGCGTTCTCCTGACAATTTGATGTGATACCAATGAAGAGTTGCCATTTGAAATGGGTTTCACCGGAAGATGATCGTCCTCGTCGCTGGATGCACTTCCGTACTCATCGAGACTCGAATTCCCGGATTGCAATACCGGCCGTGCTCTATCCTCTGCAGGTGTCGGGTCCTCGAGCAAGAATTCTTCGCCAAAATTATCTTCCGCATCAAACCATTCAACGGGTACACTGTCACTCAAGTCCGTCGTGGAGGATATCCTGTTTGATCGACGGCTCAACGAAGCGGAGAAGCCGGGCGCCGAAAGAAGTTCGTCGGTATTTTCCTCAGTAGTCGTTGGCGGCGGTGACCCGCGCCTGGTGGGGGGTAACGTATCGATTTGTACTGCGTGAAACGACCTCAACAATGCAGCATGGTAAGACTTGAGTGAATCGAGCGCGACATGAGCACGCTGGAGGTGAAAGTTGACACTTGTGTCTGGACAGGGCCGAATCAGGGTGCCATCTTCATGTGTAGAGTGAGAACCAGCTGCTAGAGACGCGTCAAGTTGGCAATTTGATTATGCATATGCCTGTTAAAACCTACACTTTTTGAATTTACTGAAAACCAACCCAACGCCATTGGATTTCTCCTTGTCTGATTTGGACTTGAGAGAGTTATTTTTCTTCGAGGGGTCCTCGGCATGAAGCGCTATGATCGCGCTTTCCAACTCAGCAATGGCCTGCGGGCAGCGGAGATGGTACGCGACCGCAAGAAAGGATTTGGTGTACATACCGACGTCATCTCTTCGGCGATGACACTCGATTTGCCCCATTGGGAATGAGTCAGCCTGGGAGTCAGCTTACTAGCACTCGACTGGCGGCCGTCTGCTGCGATGAATTTCCTGCTTGGAACTGTTGACGTGAGATGACAGGATGACTGATACAGTCTTCTTGCCTAAAAGCGGACATCCATGTATCAAAGTCCTCCGAGCTCAGACACTTGATGTGGAAGGTAGCAGTACTCGAGTCTAGGTGGATGTCCCTGCGTCCCACGACAGTGGAGAGGGCGGCGTGGGGCAAGAAGATTTGATCGCGAATGGGGTGTTTCGGGTCGAACGAATAGGACAACGTGCCCGACTGGTGCAGGACGAAGTAGCGGCGCGCGAACCCTGTGGATCATGATGGTCGGCCGTGGTGATAAAGGGACTGGAACGACGTACCCTGCATCCTTTTCCGCCTCTTCTTGAGCAGCCATCCCCGGCAGACGACGCCCTGGTGTGGGTGGGTGGATGGATCGGCCATAAGACACGTCAACACGCGCGTGTCCGCATTGGGCACTGGGCGCCTACACACGGCGACACGAGCGAACGTCGACATCGATGTGACAAAGCAGCTCTGTCAAGGCTATCTCACGCCTTGATCTAATCCGATCAGTCCGACGCCTCCTCCTTTGCTTCTCTCCATCATCATGTCCGCTGCTCCAACGTAGGTCTCCCCGCCCATCTCCCTCCTCTCTGCTGACCGCCCCATCCAGCGGTGATATCGGCCTTATCGGCCTCGCAGTCATGGTGCGCGTCCCCTGTCCCCCTCCTCGGGCGTCCTGAACGCCTGCTATAGGGCCAAAACCTGATCCTGAACATGAACGACAAAGGCTTCACTGTTGTCGCGTACAACCGCACGACCAGCAAAGTCGACGATTTCCTCGCCAACGAAGCCAAAGGTATGCCGTGATATCATACTTCCCTGCCTGCCCCTTATCCCCCCTCAGGTACCAAGGTTCAGGGCGCACACTCCGTTCAGGAGCTCGTCGCCAAGCTCAAGCGTCCGCGTAAAGTCATCCTCCTCGTCAAGGCTGGCCCTGCAGTCGACAGCTTTATCTCCCAGCTCGAGCCCTATCTTGAAGAGGGCGACATCATCATCGACGGCGGTAACTCACATTACCCTGATTCCATCCGCCGTGCCAAGGCGCTCGAGGCAAAGGGCCTCTTGTTTGTTGGTTCAGGTGTCTCTGGTGGTGAGGAGGGTGCGCGACATGGCCCTTCCCTCATGCCCGGCGGATCCCCCGACGCATGGCCGGCCATTAAAGAAATCTTCCAGGCTACTGCTGCGCAGGTTAAGGGGGAACCCTGCTGTGACTGGGTCGGTGAGACCGGTTCTGGACACTATGTCAAGATGGTGCATAACGGTACATCTTTATATTTCCCCCATCGTCTCCTCAAACTCAGATCCTATCCAGGTATCGAGTACGGTGACATGCAATTGATCGCAGAAGCCTATGACATTCTTAAGCGTGGCCTTGGCCTTGAGGAGGGAGAAATCGCAGACATCTTTGAGAAATGGAACAAGGGCGTTCTCGACTCCTTCCTCATTGAGATCACGGCGAATATCTTGAAGTTCAACGATGATGATGGCACTCCCCTCGTTACTAAAATTCTGGACCAGGCTGGCCAGAAAGGCACTGGCAAATGGACGGCCATTGCCGCCCTCGACGCCGGAACCGCTGGTATGTTGTGCTATCCCACGGCGATAAAGGAGTCTAACTAACAATGCCGTGTTTTAGTCACCTTGATTGGTGAGGCTGTGTTCGCCCGCTGCTTATCCGCTATCAAGGATGAGCGCACACGTGCGAGCAAGGTCATCGCTGGCCCACAGAAGGAGCCCTTCCGCGGCGACAAGCAACAGTTTATCGATGATCTCGAACAGGCGCTCTACGCTTCCAAGATCATCTCATACACACAAGGTTTCATGCTCATGAGGGAGACCGCCAAGGAGGTTTGTCGCACACTATCGGCACAGGTAAACCTACTAATGCACGACGTAGTTGAACTGGAAATTGAACTACGCTGGGATTGCCCGAATGTGGCGTGGTGGTTGCATCATTAAGGTTTGCCCAGCGCGATACTACTTTTCAACAGACTCACGTACATGCAGAGCGTCTTCCTTGGCGACATCGCCTCTGCCTATGAAAAGAATTCCCAACTCGAGTCGCTCCTCTTTGATAGCTTCTTCAACAAAGGTATCCTTGGCAATTTCGTTCTTTGTTACTATGGTACCTATTCTACTCTACAGCTGTCCACAAGGCCCAACCTGGTTGGAGACGTATCGTCGCTCAGGCTGTCCTCTGGGGAATACCAACCCCTGCCTTTAGCACTGCTCTTGCGTTCTTCGACGGATACAGGAGCGAAATTGTTCCCGCTAACCTCATTCAGGGTCAAGTGTGTATCAATTTGTGGGTGATGCAATCTCTTCACTGACTTTGACTTCGTTTAGCGTGACTACTTCGGTGCACACACCTTCCGTGTGCTCCCTGGCAAAGAAAATGCGAGACTCAAGAAAGGTGAAGACATCCGTACGTTTCAGATTTTACAAGTTTGTATGTCTCATACTCACGGGAACTCCTCAGATGTTAACTGGACAGGCCGTGGTGGTATGGTCTCTGCCAGCACATATTCGGCCTAAACATGACGTCCATACATACTAGCCTCGTATGCGTATAGATTCTATGTCAAACAGCGATTGTAACTTGGAGGGCGTACGATACAGAATGCTCAGTAAGGCAGTAGAATAAAAGTGACGCTAAGCCTTGTTTTGTAGTAAAATTCTAGACTCGAATTTGTGAATTGGCACAACGATTGAACCTGATCACACGGCTCTGATTGTCAGTGATCCATCCTATCACTTTCTCGATGTGTGGAATTTTCTGCTCCTTACGCACACTTCATGAGCAGAAATCCACCGAAAATACTTTCTGCGTTCTATCAGATAAGTTAAAGCATGCAAACGCAGTTCGAGGTAGGCCATGATTTACGCTGCGAGTCGGCGAACTTTAATTTGAACGGGGCCCTGGAAATTGAATATGTGTAGGTCCGGATGCACAACAAGCGATTTCCATCAATCTTCCAATTCGCGACGTGGTACGTAGCTCGTCTGTCACTGAAGCCCCGAGAGGACATATGCATGGTATACTCGAATTCTACGTCTCCGAGCTTCAGCTGAGAGGGAATGTACCGATCGTACAACCTCATACAAAGGGTGGGGATGTATTATGCTGGAATGGAGAGGTACGTGAATCGGTGGAGGATGTCCGAGCTTTTGTACCCACGAAAATGGGTCTTGACCATTATACATTCGTGTCATTCGTTTAGGTCTTTGAAGGACTGGAGGTAGACATCATCCAAGTATTTTCACCAAGGGGTTGAAGCGCTTATTTCCCAAAGATGGGGCCCACGGAAAATGATGGCCAGAAAGTCTTTGAACGCCTGCAGTGTTCAACAGGATCGCTTTCCATTTCAGAGATTATCGGAGATATCGAGGGACCGTCAGTTCTCCACTTCGTCTTTAGGTGTATTTGCTCATCTCTACAATCAGATATGCTTTCGTGTTCTACCAGGTTTGCCCCCTAGCCGGCTGTCAAATGCGTATCGCCTCATGTCATGCAGGAGTCATCAAAGAAGCTGTATTTTGCACGCGATCCCCTTGGTCGGCGATCGTTGTTAATACACAGGCCTACCTCAATTAATCCTTTTTTTCTTCTTACATCTGTGTCGGTTGGCGAAGACAATGCATACGCATTGGAAGAGCTCTCCACCGACTGGATATTTGTTCTCAATCTTGCATCACTCCCTGAGCCCGGAAATGTGTGTAATTCTACCTTCCACTCCGCAAAGGTTAACAGAACAATTGCCGTCACCGCAGTTTGTAACTGACTTGGACAATAATTTGACCGTCACACCCCGGCAAAGCGGTAAACACGTGCCCTTCGTAGGTAGACACCTGTCTAGAACTCTTCAAGTTCTGTTCATCCCTTCGCTGATGATAGGGTGTAATTAGGAAAGTCAATCAATCGTTGCCACCTGATAATCTCCGGAGAATAGAAAGCCTTGATGCTATTCTCCTCCCTACATCCCTTCAAGAGGCCATGGATCAACTCATTTCTCATCTAGATAGAAGTGTAATGCTACGCGTAAAAGACGTTCGAGGCCCAACTGGGGATGGAAGAAATACCAAGGTTGCTATCCTTTTCAGTGGAGGAATTGACTCCACGGTACTAGCTTTCTTAGCGCATAGGTATGTAAAGAGATGCACAAGCACCATAATAATACTGATGGTATTCGGACGACGAGACATATTCCGCTTGACGAACCGATCGATCTGTTAAACGTGGCTTTTGAGAACCCACGCAAGATACAGTTGCAATTGGATGGCAATATTGGAGCACTACCCAAAAGGAAGAGAAGGCAGCATTTGAAGACAGCAGAGAACGATTCCGGTGCCAATATTGAAAGAGAATTACCATCCTATATGGTTCCAGACAGGGTAACAGGCCTTCAAGAAGTAGAGGAACTCAGGAAGCTCTGTCCAGGGAGAGTATGGAACTTCGTTAAGTCTCGCCACCAGATGTTACACCAGACAAGTATTGACAATGCTTCAAGGTTGAGGTCAATGTTACGTATGAGGTCATTGTGGAGATAGCCACGAGAGGCACATTTCTTATACCTTTATGAAACAGGAGAGTCGCACTGCGAGATCTGCGGTGGAGGCGACGATGTACCCTAGCAGGACTGTTATGGACCTTGTAAGTGCGGAGTTTGTCCTTCCACCTGATATCAACTCATAACTCGGAACGAGAGTCTCGCTTTAGCGCTGTACTTTGCCGCGCGGGGCATAGGTCGTGTGCGCGACATTTCGGCTTCGGAATACAGACCATACACGAGCCCCGCAAAGGTCCTTCTCAACGGACTTGGATCAGACGAGTTACTTGGTGGGTATAGCCGACATCGAACGGTTTTCATGACTCGAGGTTGGCAGGGCGTGATTGATGAGGTGCGTCGCGCTGATTCGCATTTTTCCACTCGTAAGACAGATTCTGTTCTGCTCCAGCTCCAACATGAACTCGACCGCATCCCCACGCGTAATCTAGGACGCGACGACCGCATTGTATCTTCGCATGGCAAGGAAACGAGACACCCGTTTCTCTCACTCTCTGTAGTGTCATTCCTTGCGGGATTACCAGTGCATCTCAAGCTGGACCCACGATTGGATCTTGGTATCGGGGACAAGGTATTACTGAGACTCGTGGCAAGAAAGCTGGGGCTCGTTGAGGCGAGCATGAGGAGAAAACGAGCGATGCAGTTCGGAAGCCATTCTGCACGAATGGAAGGGGGAGAAGTAGATAGAAGAGGAAACATAACGATTCCGTCCGAGTCACACTGCTAGTGTTGTACTAGTACTGAGGCTTGTTTACTCCTTGTTTGCCATTGACCTGAATAGTAGTAATACACACGGCTTCAAGGCTTACTACTTACTCCGAGTGCAACTTGTTTGCCATGGCTCTTCCTCAAGCTGCGACCCGTTTGCTCGGTAACTCGACTATTCGAGTTTTCAAAAAGCGACTGTGCTCACGTCTCTTGTTTGCAGTGCCGTTGGGCATCGCGTTTGCAGCGGTGCAGGCTAGCATTTATGATGTTCCAGGAGGATTCCGAGCAGTCATGTTTGATCGTTTCTCTGGTGTAAAAGACAAGGTACGACTTTCTACCCGAGCAGGTGATTGATGATCACGAAGCACACCAGGCCACGGGCGAGGGGACCCATTTTTTGGTCCCTTGGTTGCAGAGGGCCATTCTGTACGACTGCCGCACCAAACCTAGAGTGAGGATCTAGCTGGTGTTGGTCACTACAGTACTGATGGACCATGAAACCAGAATATCTCGACCACGACAGGTTCCAAGGACTTGCAAATGGTCTCCCTGACATTGCGCGTGCTCTCGCGGCCTGACATCGACCATCTGCCAAAGATTTACCAGAATCTGGGCTTGGACTACGACGAACGGGTTCTTCCGTCTGTCGGGAATGAAGTACTGAAGGCCATTGTCGCGCAGTTCGATGCCGCAGAGCTGATCACGCAACGAGAGGTGGTGTCATCCAGAATAAGGGCGGACCTCATGCAACGGGCAGGGGAATTTAACATCAAGTTGGAAGACGTGTCCATTACACATCTGACTTTCGGGAAGGTGGGTTTTTTTCTGGGAATGTATCCGTCTAAGACTCACGTCCTCTTCAGGAGTTCACACAGGTTCGTGGCCTATGACGATGGAGGGAACCGATCTGATTATGCGCTGTTTCGTAGGCTGTGGAGGCTAAACAGATAGCGCAACAAGGTGTGCCGGACAATAGTGGTCACGATATGATGGACTGACGCAAGCACAGACGCTGAGCGGGCGAAGTTTATTGTTGAGAAGGTGAGCATGCCGAGCTGGTGCGGGGTGTGTTGTTCATGAAAGCACAGGCTGAGCAAGAGCGACAAGCAGCAGTCATCCGTGCAGAGGGCGAGGCGGAGGCTGCTGCGACGGTGTCCAAGGCGCTGGAGAAGGCGGGGGATGCGTTCCTGGCACTGCGAAAAATTGAGGCGAGCAAGGCGATCGTGCAGTCGCTGTCCGCAAACGGGAACGTGTCGTACATTCCGAGCAGTGGAGGGAATGTGTTGCTGAACGTGCCGGCGAGACAGTAGTGGTAGTAGCTACAGCCTACAACCGGTTAATACCGATGTTCCCATGAAATGTGGCGTCACCAAGGTTGACTTGATCTGCGTCGAGCTGTCGAGGGAGTGAGCGAAACTTGTCCTCTTCTGTCTTCTCTGTCTTCTCTGTTTCTCATTTTATCTCTATTTCTCCTTTCCGTCTGTCTTTTTCCTTCTCCCGTCTCTCTCCGTCTCCTCTCATCAGATTATCTCTTTCCTCCTGTGCGTATCCCTCCTCCACCACGTCACACAACTCATCCTCTTCATTCCAGTCTCTCTATTAAGTCATGAACCCCATGAGCATGGGTGGCCCAGCCGAAGCTCCAGTATGCCCCCCCTCCCTCTTCCACTCCCCCCCTGACCCCACATCCAACAGCGGCGTGCCCATCTTTACGTCGGCAACCTGAGCCCTCGGGTAACCGAGTACATGCTCACCGAAATATTTGCCGTCGCTGGTCCAGTCCAGCACGTTAAAATCATCCCGGATCGCAACTACCAACATGGTGGCCTTAACTATGGTTTCGTCGAGTATCTCGACATGCGCGCCGCAGAGACCGCTTTGCAGACCCTCAATGGCCGCAAAATTTTTGACACAGAAATTCGCGTCAACTGGGCTTATCAAGGCCAGCAAAATAAGGAGGACACCACTGGCCATTACCACGTCTTCGTCGGCGATCTTTCCCCCGAGGTTAACGATGAGGTGCTTGCCAAAGCCTTCAGCGCATTTGGTACCTTATCCGATGCTCGCGTGATGTGGGATATGAATTCCGGGAAATCTCGTGGCTATGGCTTCCTCGCATTCAGGGACAAGACAGACGCTGAACAAGCTATCGCTACCATGAACGGGGAGTGGCTTGGTTCTCGCGCCATCCGTGTCAACTGGGCGAATCAGAAAACTCAGGGAGGAGGTGCGCCTCCTCCCCGTCCTACCGGGACACTCGGTACTGCACCTGCACCAATCAACTTCCAGGGCGGCCCTCTCTCTTACGAAGCCGTTGTCCAGCAAACGCCTTCTTACAATACCACTGTCTATGTCGGTAACCTGGTACCCTACTGCACCCAAGCGGATCTCATTCCGCTGTTCCAATCTATTGGCTACCTTTCCGAGATACGGATGCAAGCTGATCGTGGCTTTGCGTTTGTCAAGCTTGACACACACGAGCATGCTGCTATGGCGATCGTTCAGCTTCAAGGTCAGATGGTGCACGGCAGGCCGATCAAGTGTAGTTGGGGCAAAGACAGGGCAGATGGTGCTACCGTGCAACCCAGCGCTATGAGCCCCTCCCCTACGGCGGCACCGTACGGCAACATGGTGAGCGGAGCTATCTTACTCTCTTGCCCGCCTCATTTTCGAGGTTTCATAGCCTATGTACGGTATGCCACCGCAGCCCAACACGTACGGACAGTACGGCTTTGGTGCTTACGCCGGATTCCCGAACCAGCCTGCAGGCACTGGTAATCCTGGGAGCCCAGGCATGCCGCAGGCCGGTGCCGGCGCCGTCGGATCTGGGCTTGGTGCTAGTCAACCTGGTGCAACGGATGGAGGTGTCGGGGCTGGTGCTGCCGCCCCAGGTGCTCAGGCCCAGTGGCCCACAGGGGACCCTGGCTCATACTATTCCAATTACTGGGGTGGTAAGGTTCTATGAACCCTTGTTGGATTTGGCTGACGATGACATAGGATATTATAGCCAACAAGCCGCCCAGCCTGGTGCGGAGGGCCAGGGCGCTTAGCATTTTTGCTTCTTTGCATCGTTATATTCTTCTGATTCATCCATCGTCATGTTCTCGTGACTGTAGCCATCAAGAGTCATTTCCCCTCCCTACAGCTTGTTTCCCTTCACAACTCTGCAGAATTCCGAGCAAAACAGATGAAAGAAGTTATGTATGGTATATTCTGAACTGTCGTCCATACTTGTGTCCATCCTTGTTCATTGTCTCCATCTGTCGCACTACACCCTGTTTCGTATCTTGTTGTTCTGCCAAGGTTAACATGTTTCGACTTCGTTTTAGTCTGCACGACCGTTTACTTTTCTATATATCCTCTGTAGAGGATGGTTTCCCATCCAAATGTTATTTGTTTTTTGATTTGTGATTGTGGCGCGGGGTATTGGTGGAATACTCTTGTAACTACCAAATGACTAGTCATTCACGATTAGCCATTCGGACTCTGATCCTGACTCGTCTGTGTCCGAGATCTTTGCCCATCCATCGTCGTCGACTCGGTCGATTCCCCCAGACGCGTCCCGTTTCCCGACGCGGTACCTGAGGGTGCCTGTGACCCGTCCGTACCACGCCAGTTCACGACTGCCTGATGTCGTGAGCGCATATCTTCGTAGAAGTCCATCGCTTCGTTCATCTTGTTAGCTTGCGTCTGCTTGTCGTCGAGCCAACGCTGCAACAGTTTGGCGTTATCCTTCGTAAGGATCTGATTGCGTTCCTCAATCTGACCGAGCTCGAGCTGAAGGGTATTGATTTCATCATGAAGAACCTAGCATTGTAAGTGAGTTCAGGTCGGAGACGTGATATCGAGCGCTTACTTGGGCCGTGCGATCTTTCTCCATCATCAGTTCATTGTGTTGGTCGACCTTCCTTCGCAGGCGATCAATTTCTTCGCGAGACTTGCGAAGGTTCTCTGATTCGATGCGCGAAAGTTCCTCCTTTTCGCGAAGGGTCTCATTCATGGCAAGCAGACGTTGGGCGTTCTGGCCCTGTGTCTTGTATACCGAGGCGAGTTCGTCGCGGAGGGAAGATATCTGGGACTCGAGGGACGCCATGTAAGCTGCCCGCACAGGGTTCCTGGGTCAACAAGGATGTAGGTGAGTGAAAGGGTGAGAGACAGATGGCGTACTCTTCGCCGGACGCAGTGCCGGGTATGTACACCGTCGAGCTGGATGGATTGGCGCGTACGGAGCCAACAGCCTTGAGGAGGGACGCATTGCGCTCTTTGAGCAGCTTGGTCTGCTGCGCTAGTCTGCGATCTGCTGGGATGAGTGCGGGGCGACAGTGCGGGACACGAAACACACACACTGCTCTATGATGGCCGCGAACGCGTTCTGCTTGACATTACGCTCTGCGAGACGAAGGCGTATCTGCTCCTGCCAGGCGGGCTCTGCCATCGCGCTCGAAGGAACATTTAGGGTTAGGGTTAGAATACATGCAGTACCGGCAAATTGCGAGAAATACTCACACGGTATGTAACGTTTTCGACCTGCAAGTGCAAATCAAAGGTCATTCTCTTCCCTCAACGATGGGCGTCGTGAGCAGCTGCTGCGAGTCCTGCTGTGCGTGCCCCGCGCAGACCTCCCTCTTTTTCGTCCTGACCGCCCCCAGTCCGTTCGCGCAGATCCCAGCAATATGAACCTCTCCTGTTGGAAAACGAACGTGAAGCAGTTGCCGACCTGCTCCAGTACCTCGAAAGTAGGTTCCGGGCTCGTTGTCTTCCTCGTGCAACTAACTTCTCGTCTTGCAGACCGCACGACGACTAACTTCTTCCAAGGGTCCCCACTCACCGCCCTGACGACACTCTCTTTCTCCGACAATGTCGACCTCCAACGCAGTGCTGCACTTGCATTTGCAGAGATAACAGAGAAGGAAGTCCGTCCCGTCGGCCGTGACACGCTCGACCCAATTCTTTTCCTCCTCTCGAGCCAAGACACCGAGGTTCAACGTGCAGCTAGCGCTGCTCTCGGCAATCTGGCAGTGAACAGTATGTATTGCTCAACTCGTTGCGTCCTGCTCGTGTGAATGGTTTCCACAGCCGACAACAAGCTCCTCATCGTCAAGCTTGGCGGCCTCGAACCTCTCATTAGACAAATGCTCAGTCCGAACGTAGAGGTACAGTGCAATGCCGTAGGCTGCGTAACAAACCTTGCAACGCATGGTGCGTATATGCGCCATAAACGGACGCTTTCACTTTCCTCATTCCCTTCCACGTGTAGACGACAACAAGACAAAGATCGCCAAGTCTGGTGCCCTCGTTCCGCTTACTCGCCTCGCCCGTTCCAAAGATATGCGAGTCCAGCGCAATGCTACCGGTGCTCTCCTTAACATGACGCATTCAGGTGTGTGATTTGACGTAGCAATCGTACTGGCCAGCAATACTAAGGCCTTCGGGTAGACGAGAATCGACAACAGCTCGTCAATGCGGGTGCCATCCCTGTATTGGTTAGTTTGTTAAACTCTATGGACACAGATGTACAGTATTATTGCACCACGGCACTCAGCAATATCGCCGTCGACGGCGCGAACCGCAAGAAACTTGCTCAAACCGAGCCCAAACTAGTCACGAGCCTTGTAGCACTCATGGATAGTCCCTCGCTCAAGGTGCAATGCCAAGCTGCGTTGGCACTGCGGAATCTTGCTAGTGATGGTCATTCTACACCTTGCGTATTTCGTGCGATGGCTAATCCTTCTGTACCCAGAGAAATACCAGTTAGAGATCGTAAAGGCCGATGGTCTCAATTCACTTTTACGTCTTCTGCAGTCAACTTATCTTCCCCTCATCTTGTCTTCCGCCGCGTGTGTCCGCAACGTCTCGATTCATCCACAGAACGAATCGCCGATTATCGAGTCTGGTTTCCTCCAGCCCTTGATAAACCTCCTTTCGTTCAAAGACAACGAAGAAGTTCAATGTCACGCGATATCTACGCTTCGCAACCTGGCTGCTAGTTCAGAGAAGAACAAGTTGGCAATTGTCAAAGCTGGAGCTATACAATCTATCAAGGAACTTGTTCTTGAAGTACCTATGAACGTGCAGAGTGAGATGACGGCGTGTGTCGCTGTTTTGGCTCTGAGCGGTAAGAGGTGTCCCAACAAGAGGTGACGAAAGTTGATTTTGTATAGATGAGCTGAAAGGACAACTCTTGGAGATGGGCATCTGCGAAGTCCTCATTCCGCTGACGAATTCGCCAAGCTCTGAGGTACAGGGTAACAGTGCTGCTGCTCTTGGCAATTTATCTTCTAAGGGTATGCCCGTCATGCATGACGGGAAAATGGCTCACTACTTTTTGTAGATGGACGAACGGCCACGGACGATTACTCTGCGTTTAACGATGTCTGGGACAAACCCGATGGTGGAATGCATCGATACCTATATAACTTCCTGACAAGCCCAGATGCGACGTTCCAACACATCGCCGTGTGGACAATTGTACAGCTGCTGGAGTCTGGGGGTATAACATCCAGCTTGCTTCGGGGTCACACTTACTGATGACTCCCAAGATCCGCAGCTGATCAGCAACATACGGAATTCTGGTCTGCTCAACCCTCCCATCCGCCAGCTTGCCCTGTCACGAACGCCAACGCCGTCCTCCTCTGTCGGCACACCTCGTTCACACCATTCTGCTTCGCAATCATACGCAGACACAGAAACGGGCGACGGGCAAGGGGAGATACAGTTGCTTGCAAGGCGTATCCTTGAGTTTGTGGACGGGGAAATGGATAGTGGTCTGCCGCGAAGCGTAGCTGGTTCACACATTGGAGGGTCGTCACTTGGCAGCTCGAATGGAAGGGAACACGAGGAGCTGCGGAGGAGCGTGCGGGAAGCATTCTCCGGATCGCACCATTGACGAGAGCCGGAGCCAGTTGGAGCATGTGGGCCAGCAACGTGAGGATCGTGCGGACCGTGGACCCTTATATTTTATCCTGTTTGCTTCGTTAACCCTGTTTGGTTGTGATATTTTTCTTGACATTCACCTCCATTGTTGTCAAGCGGGACGAGACAATAAAAGTAGTGCACGATGGACCACTCGGCGCGATCTTTCAGATACCATCTCCATTTTCCTGGTTTTCTCTCACCCGCCCTTGGGACACGGCGATCACAACGGCCAGTTGAGCTGCCCACTGCCTCGTGTTCTTCCTCGCCGCGCGACTTCCGGACTTCCGTTCACTTAGCGGCATACCTGCTTTCTTTGACCACCACTTCTCAGGACATTGCCCGCATATCCTAGATAAGAGTTCCGGTGTATTTTGTTGTTCCCTTACCCCATCACCTTTGCGTTGTCCTCCAGACGAGCTCCCTTTGCGCCGCTCTCCGTCCTCGCGGCTATTCACCCTCAGGCTAGTGGTCTCTCGTTATTTTTCGTGCGCCGTGTCTCCCGTCCCTAATCGTGATCCTAAAAGACCCAGACAACTTCTTTTCACCAGCTTTTGGCGGTCGTGGAGTTCGAGGTTACGCCAAGGGTGTGTTCCATTTATCGGGTTCGTTGACCGGACCTACGTGCCGCAGCCACTTCTTTTTCCGTTCCCAACCTCGTTCGCGTTCTCAACGCTCCTTCCCCTACACTTCCAACGTTTGAACAACAGCGCTCGCGTTCGACACGCAACCCATCTTTGCTTTATTAGACAGCTTTCACCACGCTTCTCGTCAAGGTCGCACTGCATGCGCGTACTCGTATTTTTCGCTCTCACACTCTCCTCCACGTTTGTCTTCTTCCCATCGCCCATAACAGCTCGCAAGTCCTTCCTATCTCATGCACACAAGGTTGCGATCAGGCACAGTTCCGGTTTAGCACGCGATCTTCGCCTAGCTCTCCGTGGAGTACTCGTCGCGCAGCCGGATTCCGCACCAACACAGAATGTGTATTGCGTCTCGAATGGCGGGGGTGTCATTGTAGCCACTGGAAATGGCAGTTTCTCCTCCCCAAGTGGCACATCGACTGCAACTGGTTCTCGTCCTGCCACTACTTCTGTCCCACCCTCACCTTGGCACCCAATTGCCACATACTCTGGTCCAACCTTTTTTGACGGCTGGTCCTTTTTCACCGGTGGCGATCCAACTAACGGAAATGTTCAATACGTGGATCAAGGCACGGCTCGAAATGCGGGACTCGTCGAAATCAACAAAGCTGGGAATGCGGTGATGAAGGTGGAGACAACACCTACTGTGCAGAATAACAGGATGAGTGTGAGAATTCAATCAAATCTAGTGTTCACCGAGGGATTAGTGATCCTCGATGCCGTTCATATGCCCACCGGGTGTGGGACTTGGCCTGGTGACTATCATCTTTTTCCCATCATAAATGGCACAGAGCTAACTGTCCTTCATAGCTTTCTGGACGAATGGACCTAACTGGCCTAACAACGGGGAGATCGATATCGTGGAAGGTGTTAACAACTACACAAATAATCAAGCTACGGTCCATAGTGGTGTTGGGTGTAGCATCCCCACCTCCAATTCGACTCTACTCAATATCGCTGGTACTGTCGTGGGAGGGACAGATTGTTCCGCTTCGC